>GL380382.1:0-42696 GCA_000143925.2 Caenorhabditis brenneri
AGTCGGTACTACTTCTACATCCAATTCTGGTGCCACTGGATCCAAAGTCGGACCCAATCCTAAAGTCGCTGCGTCCATGACTGGTGCCATTTCTGAAGTCACTTCTGCATCAACTTCTAGTGCCACTGAATCCACGCCCAGATCCATTGTCGGTGCCAAATTCGCATCCATGACCGGTCCCATTACAGGATCGCTGCTCCGCTCAATTATCTCCGGTTCTACGTCTCCATCCAATTCCGCCTCCACTTCCGGTGCCACTTTCGGATCCATGCCCAGATCCATGGCTGATGCAACTGCATCCACGACCAGTGCCACCTCCAGAACCACTTCTGAATCCATGGATCCTGGACCGGCTCCTCCGCCTCCTCCACGAACACTCAAAAGAACCAGAGCTCAAAGTGTGCACACACCAAAACAGGCGGATCCAAATTTGAAGGTTGGTTAGGGAATCTTCTGGAGAGTGGGCGGGGCTTCCCATAGGCTCCGCCCACTTTCCAATGGAACCCCATTTTGCAGTGCTCCGAATGCGCTCATCAAAGCGTTACTCTCTCGGAATTGGCTCTCCACCGTCAAACTATTCACCGGAAACCGCCGCACTCGTGCAATTTCTGCCCACGCGTCTTTCGGACTCAACGCGCTCTTTACGATCATCATATGACTGTAAGCGAGGGGGTCGAGCCAAAAAAGGGGCGTGGCCTATTTCTTAATGTTTTTTGTTGCAGGAAATTGGACGCTGGAAATGCTCGAAATGCAACAAAGTGGTCAATCGAAAGTATCTTCTCCACTTCCACGAACGCTATTGTGGAAAGAAGGCGGAGCCTAAATAATTATTGTTTTTCTATTGAGCACGTTCTTATTGTTTTCTTTGTTTTCTTCTATTCTGCATTTTGTTAATCTTGTGTTCTCAAAATAAAAATATTGAGATCCATTGAAAAAAGCCTCTTCGATTCTTCTACAAGACAGTCCAAAAATCAAATCGAAATCATCAATTTGAGCCGAGTTATAGTCAAAATACTGAAAATTTTTATTCTGAGCAATTCCACAAAAATGGGTGTAACTCGGCTCAAAATCAATATTCTTGAGTTCTGAAAACTGGAAAATGATCGGTAAACTACTTGGAGCAGAACTACTCAAATTCGCTAGGTGGCCTAGAAAACCATATTTTGAGAAAGCTAGGCCACCAAATCATTTCCACGCTTAGCTTTGAATTTTTAGTGACTGAGTGCGCTTTCAAATCTCCTACAAGTTAGTCCAAAAATCAAGCCGGAGTCATCAATTTGAGCTGAGTTAGAGTCGAAATACTGAAAATTTTTATTCTGAGCAATGCCAGAAAAACGGGTGTAACTCGGCTCAAACTCAATATTTTTGAGTTCTGAAAAGTGGGAAGTGATCAGGAAATCATTTAAAACATAATCCACCCAACTTCAGCTTAGTGGCCTAGAAAACCAAATTTTAAGAAAGTTAGGCCATCAAATCATTTTCACACTTATTTTTGAATTTGACTGGATGTGTCTTCAAATTTCCTACTAGGTAGTCCAAAAACCAAGAAGAAATCATCATTTTGAGCCGAGTTAAAGTCAAAATACTGAAAATTTTTATTCTGAGCAATACCACAAAAATGGGTGTAACTCGGCTTAAAATCAATATTTTTGAATTCTGAAAAGTGGGTGATGATTAGAAAAAGATTTGAATCAGAATCCATCCTGATTCGGTATGATGGCCTAGAAACCCAAAATTTGAAAAAGTAAGGCCATCATTTAATTTTTTTTGTTTTCTTCATTTCTGCATTTTGTCCAACTTCTATGAAAAAGTTTGAACTTTTGGTGTTCTTCCCGCGGTGTCAAAAAATTGTTTTTCTTATTACTATTATCACTTTTTTTTCTGTAGAAACAGGTTCCTTGTAGTGTAGCGTTCCACCTCCCACAACCCACCTCTCTTTAAAAATGGGGAGAAGAAAAACAATCAAAACAATATAACCACAAAAAATGATCAGAATTTATTTTATTTTACTATTATTTTTTATCCGAAACTCCTTTGGTCAGTTGGATTGCTCCAAGGCCCCCACGGCGGCCATCAAAATCATTTGCTCACAGATTCAGAGATGGGATCAGAAGGCCAGGGTGAGTGGACTAGTTTTTGGAGGTTCTGTGGTTCTAGGCCACCAAATTTAGCAGGTTAGGCTAATGGACTAGTTTCCCAGGATTTGGAATTTTCGGTCACCTATGAAGACGTTCTAGGGACTAGTTTTGGGTTTCTAGGCCACCAAATTCCGAAATCTAGGCCAAGGGACTAGATTTCCAGGTTTTGGAATTCTAGGCCACATTTGAAGGTGGCCTAGTTCTGGTTTCTAGGCCACCAGCTTTCGAAAGTTACGGTAAAGGACTAGATTCTCAGGATTTGGATTTCTAGGCCATGGAATTTAAAAGCTAGGCCACCACTCCTCTCCTTTCCAAAGTTTAGGTCAAAACGAAGGCCACCTAGTCTGAAAATCAGTGAACCGTCGTAAAATATGATGCCGAGTCCGCAAACACAGAAATTATAGACCACGCCATCCCTATCTGGCGATGTAAAAACACCGGGAATCGCCGGAAAAGCGATGGCCGCCGAATTCTCGCCGATCGCCAGTAACGTGTTCCAGTGCATGGATATCGCGTGTCTCTGCGTCTTTTTCAGAGGTATTTGAATTCCCGTGCGATCAGGCCCTGAAGTCTGCAAACACCGCCACGTCAAAATGCACCATATTTCAGGAACCGGTGGAAGCAACTGCGTGGTTCAGGGGCGCCCCCTGGGCAAAGTGGTCAGGAAAGAGTACCGTATGCTCACCGAAGACGAGAGAAATCGGCTCCATCAAGCCTTCCGGACGCTTAAACAGAATGGGGAATACGATCGGTTATCCAGGGTGCATGCACAGTATGCGGAGAGTGGAGCTGCCCATTCTGGTCCCGCATTTCTTCCATGGCATCGGGAGTTTGTGAAGAGAATGGAGTTTTTGATTAGACAGGTTGGGAAAAAATGCAAAAAATGATTTGATCACGGTGGGGGTCGAACCCGTGGCCTCTAGGACACGTGTCAAGCAAAAAAAAAAAAAGAAAAAAACATTTTACCCCACCGGGAGTCGAACCCCCGACCTCCAGATTCAAAAGCAGCAGCGCTAACCACTAGGGCACGCGGGGATCAAAGAAAAAAAAAGAAAAAAACATTTTACCCCCACCGGGAGTCGAACCCCGGACCTCAGATTCAAAAGCAACAGCGCTAACCACTAGGCCGCGCGTCCAACAACAACGAAGAGGGGAGAGGCCGTAGATATTCCCCCACCTTTCTCTATGCGCCGTTCCAGGTCGACCCATCGCTTCACCTTCCCTACTGGGACTCCACTCTGGATCAGAATCTTCCGGATTCCAAGGATTCTATTCTGTGAGTGTGCTCCTTGAAAAGTACAGTAACCTTAGTATCCGTTACAGGTGGACAAACGAGTTCATGGGTGATCCAACGGGATCAGTTAACAACGGACCATTCCGGAGTTGGAGGACGATAGAGGTGGGTATGGGGGAGAGGAGGGGCGTGGCCTAGATTCGGATTCTAGGCCGCCACCGAACTGGAAATCTAGGTGACCGTATCGGGAATCTAGGCTATCAAATTGGGAACCTAGGCCACCCAATTAGGAAAACTAGGCCACCAATGGCCTAAAACCCCAAAACTTGGAATCCTAGGCCACCTAAGGCCTAGAACCCCAATCTCGAAATCCTAGGCCACCCAATTAGGAATCTAGGCCAACCAAGGTTAGAGCCCCAAACTCGGAATCTAGGCCACCGAATTGAAAATCTAGGCGACCTAATGACTAAAACCCCAAACTAGGGAACCTAGGCCACCCAATTAGGAATCTAGGTCAACCATGGCCTAGAACACCGAATCCGGAATCCTAGGCCACCTAAGGCCTAGAACACTAAACTCGGAATCCTAGGCCACCTAAGGCCTAGAACCCCAAATTAAGAATCCTAGGCCATCAAACTCGGAATCCTAGGCCACCAAACGGGATTTTAGGATACCAATAGGCTAGAACCCCAAATCCGAAATCCTAGGTCACCAAAACTCTTCCAGAACAAGGCGACCATCACCCGTGCGGTTGGGGCCCAGGGCAAAGGATATTCGGAGGACGAGATCAACACAATGATGAGCCAATCTGACATCGCGCAGGTTCTCGCGTTCTCGGCCCCACAAAGGGTAAGTACCTGAGAGGGTGCCCTTCAATCAAAAAAAAATTCCAGGGGTGCCCTTATCAACCGAACTTCAATGTTCCGGAATATACGCATGGAAATCCTCATATCTATGTCGGTGGAGATATGCTGGAGACGTCCACGGCGGCGAATGATCCGATCTTCTGGATGCATCACTCGTTTGTGGATCTGTTGTGGGAGCAGTATCGGCAGACAAAACAGGTGGGTTTCTAGGCCAACTTTGGAGGTGGCGGGAGGACTAGTTTTGAATTTCTAGGTCATGGACTAGTTTTCCAGGATTTGGAATTTTAGGCCACCATTTTTTATCCTTTGGACTAGTTTTTGAGTTTTTAGGCGATCACATCTGAAAAGTGAGACGAAGGGACTCGTTTTCCAGGATTTGGATTTCTAGGCCATGGAATTAGAAAGCTAGGCCACGACTTCTCTCATTTCCAAAATTCAGGTCAAATCTAGGCCACTACCGAAGATGGCTTGGAGACATGTTTTGGGTTTCTAGGCCACCTGAGAGCTAGGTCGATGGACTAGGTTTCCAAGATTTGGAGTTCTAGGCCACTATCGGAGGGACTAGTTTTTGAGTTTTAGACCACCAAATCGGAAAACTTAGGCCAAGGGACTTCATCGTGATGTAGAATTCTAGGCCACTATCGAAGATGCTTGGGGACTAGTTTTTGAGTTTTCAGGCCATCAAATCTGAAAAGTTAGGCTGAGGAACTAGTTTCCCAGGATTTGGAGTTCTAGGCCACCTTCAAAGCTTGGGGACTAGTTTTGGGTTTCTAGGCCACCAAAATTTTTGAGAGTTAGGCTAAGGGACTAGTTTTCCAGGATTTGGAGTTCTAGGCCACTGATGACTTGGGGACTAGTTTTGGGTTTCTAGGCCACCTTGTTTTTTGGCACCTTGGTACTCTATGCCGTCGATTCATATGGCCTAGAATCCGAAGTCTGTAAATTCCTGGCCCCTTTTTTGGATTCTAGGCCAGCAAGCAATTAGGCCACTAACTTTCGTTGAAAGATTCTCTCTCCTAGCTGGCCTAGTTTTCGATGAGTTTCCTGGCCACCGATTTTCAGACCCGCGCCACCCGTGAGACCGCCTACCCAGCCGACAACCGTCAATGCTCTAGTGAGCACCACTTCCGAGCCGCCTTCATGCGGCCATTCACCCCAATGAGAAACGCGGATGGACTGAGCAATATGTACACGGATAACCTGTACTCGTTCGCGCCGAGACCCAACTGTAACGCCGGACCCACTTGTGGATCGCCGTGAGTGCTCCTTGTCGGTGCACCATGTGGAGACGTGCCATGCGCCTTTAAGGATACTCTTCAAGAGGGTTACCTTAAAGGCGCATCTTGCCATGAGAAAACCCATATTTTTCTAGGTACCTATTCTGCGACAAGTCCCACGGAGCCCCAAAATGTGCTGCTCGACTGAAACCTGGTGGCAACTGCGCCAGCTTTACCAACGGGGAGCCGGCCTGCTATCAGGGAACGTGTCAAGGAGGAAAATGTGTGGCTGGGTCCCAGACAGTGACTCCACCGCCGACCATTCAGCCGACTAAGCCGGTGGTCACCGTGGAAGTAGGTTTTACAGTAATACTACAGTATCTCTGTCGGTTTTGCTCCGATTTTTATGACAATGGCACCATAAGAATCAGCGCATTAAGACGGTTTGAATGAGTATCATCATGACTAGGTTTTGAAAATTTTCAATTTTCGGGTCTCAACACGAGAATATAAAAACTATCGTAAGCCTGTCGGATTTGCTTTGGTATTCATAGAAATATTACCATTAGAACCAGTGCGTCAGAACGGTTCGAATGAGTATAATCATGACTAGGTTTTGAAAAAATTTCCATTTTCGGGTCTCACCACGAAAATCTAAGAACTACCGTATCTCTGTCGGTTTTGCTCCAATTTTTATGAAAATTATACCACAAGGATCAGCGCATCAAGACGGTTCGATTGAGTATAATCATGACTGATTTTCTGAAAACCTTCAAATTTTGAAGTTTTGGGTCCCACCACGAAAATCTGAAAATTCAAAAAAATGTTTAAACCTAGTCATGATTATACTCTTTCTAACCGTCTTGACGCGCTGATTCTATTGGCACACATTTTATAGCGATAAAAGCAAAACTGGTCGAGATACGGTAGCTTCTACCACAATAATTTTTCCAGACCTCCTGTTTCAACGAAAACGAGTGCTGCGGTCCATGGGCAGCCAAAGGAGAGTGCCAAAAGAACCCAGTGTATATGAATGTGTGGTGTAAAGCTTCCTGCAGACAGTGCACTCCAAACTACAATATTAATGATGGTAACACCTTTTCCCCCTAACAGAAGGGCACCCCGTAAATTACAGAATGCTCCGATCGTCACACAAACTGTGCAATGTGGTCCCGGTCCGGCGAGTGCAACAAAAATCCGTTGTGGATGTCGGAAAACTGTCGGAAGTCATGCAATAAGTGTGGGCGGTCCAGGGCAGCGACCTGTGGGGGCGGAGCTGATAATATAGGTAAATCTGGGGGTACACCACTAGGCCACGCTTGCAGCACGGCAGGGGCGGAGCTAGCAGGATTCCAGACCCAATTTTCAAATTCCAGCCGTCACCAATCCACCAGCCACAAACACGAATAACCAACAGAACACGCCGTGCGACTCACCAATGTGCTACAATGAAGATCAGTGCTGCCCGATTTGGGCCCAACGGGGGCAGTGTCGGGTACGGTTGGGGGTACTGTAGCTAAGATGTATTGTAGCTAAGGTGTACTGTAGCTAAGGGGTACTGTAGCCAAGGGGGATTGGCGCTGTACCCCGTTTTGGGTTTTTTTTGGACTGTAGGGGATACTGTAGCGAAGCAAATTTGGTGCCTAGGTTACTGTAGCAACGACCTCAGGATACGGGTCAGGGCTGTGCAAAAAAAAATTCCGAAAAAATCGAAAACAATTTTTTCGAATTTTTCAGGGTGAAAAAAATCGAAAAACCTTTTTTTTCGGGATTTTTCAAATTTTTTTCGGGATTTTTCAAATTTTTTCCAAATTTTTTTCGGGTTTTTTCAAATTTTTTTTCGGGTTTTTTCAAATTTTTTCCAAATTTTTTTCGGGTTTTTTCAAATTTTTTTCGGGTTTTTTCAAATTTTTTTCTGGTTTTTTTCAAATTTTTTCGGGCTTTTTTCAAATTTTTTTCGGGTTTTTTTCAAATTTTTTTCGGGATTTTTCAAAAATAAACCGAAAAAAATTTTCCGGACAAAAATTTTTTTGCACAGCCCTAATTCAGGTTACTGTACCTATGGGTTACTGTATTATCACTTAACCTAGATCCGTTTCCAGTCCAATCCGGCCTACATGATGTGCCAGTGCAAGGTCAGCTGTGGTGCGTGTCAACCCAATTATGTCTATGGGCGTGAGTTTTTTTTCTAGCAGGGGCACCCCAAAAAATTCCAAATTTAGCATGTGCTGACTACCACTCGGACTGTGCCGCCTGGGCCCGTCGTGGCGAGTGCGCCAAGAACAAATGGATGCCGGAGAACTGCCGACGGTCCTGTAACACTTGTGTGACGTTGTAAGTCTATTTTCAGGTGCTATGACAGTGAGCAAGTGTTATTTTCTCAAGTGCTATGGATCAAGTGCTATTTCGGTTCTCTCACGAAATAGAACTCATCGGAATAGAACTGACCCATATCTCAAAAGTGGGTGGAGCTAGAAAAAAGTTGTCAACTGCAAACTTGCTCAAAATTAAATTTGGAGCAAGTTTGCAGTTGACAACTTTTTTCTAGCTCTGCTCATTTTTGAGATATGGAACAGTTCTATTTCAAAAGTGCGCCGCTATTTCGCCAGTTTTTGGCCTTGCGAAAATAGCACTTGATCTATAGCACAAGAGCCAAATTTCGTGAGAATAGCACAAGATCACCTAATAGCACTTGAGTACTTGCCATCAATCTGTTCATTTATAGACAACAGCTGGCCGGCAGATGTGCGAGCCGAGCGATTCGAAGGAGAAGCGCGTTTTTGGAGTTGATTCGGATGAAATGAAGTGTGATGATCACATTTTTTTGTTTTATTTTCGAAATGTTTTCAGATTTTTTTTCTCAGAAAAATAAAAATTTTTTATTTTTTGAACACATCCTCCTCCGCGTTGTTCCAAGCACTTTTAGCAGATTGAAATTCTTGAAAATTTTCATTTTTAAAGTACACATATATTTTTTTTCTAGCTCTAAGGCATTTTTTCGAAAAGTTCCGAATTCCGAAAATTTCCTATCGATTCGTATAAATTTCTTATGCAAAAACTGAAAAATCCAAGTTTTACTAGTAAAAATTGTATTTTTCAGCTTTTCAGCCAATTTCTGCAAATAACCAATGTGAAATTCATACAAATCGATTGAGAATTTTTTTGATCTTCATTTTTAAATTTTCGGATTTTCTGAAATTTTTTTTCTGGGTCTATCACATTAAAAAAAATTTTCCATCCCAAAGTCTAACTATTCCTATGCATACAAAAATGATACCATTAGAATCAGCATGTCAAAACGGTTCGAATGAGTACAATCATGATTGATTGTCTGAAAAATTCAAAATTTTGGATTTTTGGGTCCCACCACGAAAATCTGAAAAACCAAAAAATTTTCGAAACCTATTCATGATTATACTCATTTGAACCGTCTTGACACGCTGATTCTAATGGTACTAATTTCATGGAGAAAAGAGAAAAACTGGTTGAAGTACGTTAGCTTTCTAATACTAAAAATGTTATTTTCATTTTTTTCAGCCAGTTTCTGAGAATAACCTGAATGAAATTTATAGCTATTTCAAGGCCTAACCCTATAGAATTTGGAAAAAGTGGGCGGAGCTTAAGCGCATATGTTTCTTTTTGTTTGGTCACCATAATTTCTGTCAGAATCATTTTCAAAAGTGAAAATTTTTTCTTCAATCATTTTTCTTTCAACACTTCTCCTATTACACACTCCACTGACCATCTATTGTGAAGTTTTGACTGTTATCAATCATCTTTTTCTTTGAAACAGTGTCTTTTTTCGATTTTGGTGTCGGAAATTTTTTTTTCGATTTTTCAAAAAAAAAAATTTTTTTTTCAAAAAGTGATTATTAAAAACTAATTCGATGTGACAGCAGATGTCGATTTGACAAGACTTTCGAATTCTAACACTTCCGCTGACCTGGAAATGATTTTGATTCCCAAAAAATTCGAGAATTTTCTTTTTTGCGAATGATGTTGGTGGTGATTCATGGGTGTTTCTTTTGTTCTTTTTGTTGTGGCTACCTACACATGGCCCCTATGACTAATGGTTTGTCAATTGTCATAGCAGAGAAACGTGGCTAGCGGAGTTTCTGCTATAATTTTTTTTATTTCAAAAATGATTTTTCAATTTTTTTTAGTTTTTCATTGGATTTTGTTTTCATACACCCAATTTTGAACCGAAATTCCCCCAAAAATATTTCTTTGTTTATTATTTTTTCTCCCAGTATCATTCAAATGAAACCTGATATCCCTCGTTTGAAAGTAATTTTTTTTGTCGCATTTCTGATTTTTTTTTCTCAACCAATAGTGTTCTATGCCCTAATAAAAGTACATCCAACACCTATTTAATAGTTGCGTAAGCTAAAAGTGTCTAGACTGGTCAGTAGAAACAATGGCCTGCAGTTTTTTTTTCTCAAGGTCGTAACAAACCCCTGCATATGTTATGTTCTTGGCAAGCTTCGCCATAATGTAGGTGTAGATTTGGTAAGTACTCAATGGAATCGGCCAAACCCTGCAAGCCCGGAGATCCGGGACGGCGCAGAGGACCAGATTCAAATAATTTTGATTTTTTTTTTGAAAAAAATTGCGCTTTTTCAAAAAATGTCAATATTTTGACTGAAAATTCATTAAAAACCCAAAACTACTGTTCTTTATGCTCAATATGACCCTGGAGCACATAATTTGGAAAAAATTTTTCGATTTTTCTAAATTCACGTGACAGGGGCCGGGGCCTTTCCACCATTTCCCGGTCTAGCCCGTCTCGGAGGCCAGCAAGGCCGGACCCCGAGGCCCGTTCGGCCCGGAAAATTACCGCGAATTCCGAAAAATGGAAAAAATTTCTCAAATGTTATGCTCCAGGACATTGTTGAGCATAAAAACAGTAGTTTGTAATTTTGAAGCATTTTACGCCATTTTTATGAATTTTCAGTGAAAAAATGTAAAATTTTCTGAAAAAGTGCTGACTTTTTTTTTGAAAGGCACTGTTCTAAAATCGAGGACCGATGCCATAAATCGAGGACCCAAAAATAAATCGAGGACCCAAAATTTTTATCGAGGACCCAAAAATTAAATCGAGGACCCAAATAATAAATCGAGGACCCATCTAAATCGAGGACCCATACAGGCCTGAAAACAGGCACTGTTTTGAAATCACGGTCCTATCCAAAAAGTCACGGTCCCAGTAAAAATTACGGTCTTATTTTCAAAATAACGGTCCCATCTTTTGAACTGTATTCTATTAAGCAAATGAAAAAATTTATTGGGAATTAAAATTCTACAGAACCAACTTTTTTTAGAAAACAATTTTGAGCATTGAAAAATACTTTGGGTACTGGAATAGTATTTTTGGGTGTATTCAAATATACTCACCCCCTCTAATATTCAAGTATATCAAAAAACCCCATCACTTAATCAGGCTTAGCGCCGAAGCTTAGGGAAAAAATCTCAACACTCTAAGAAAGTTGGTTCTTCTATCGAATTTAAATTCCCAATAAAATTCCTTATGTGCTTTATCGGAGACCAAAAAGTGAGAAATGCAGTTCAAAAGATGGACACTCTCTCATAACTACACACTCTTATACAAAGGGGTTTTTGACCTCGGGTTTTACTTAATTGTTTTTCGAATTCATAACATTCCGTTTATTTTGACTTCCAAATTTTTTCTTTCCCAAACATATTTTCATGAGACTCGTAAAAGTTCACGGGATTTTCGCACAGAAGGTCGTCGTTTTTAAAATTATACCCCATGCTCCCAGAACGCTAAGCTTGGGATGTAGGTGTAGTCAGTTGGCCCGGGACTTTCCTAAGACTATTTCTTAAAGGAGGGCGGAACTCAAAAAAATAATTTCTCTGAAAATTTGACAACAGATACCTCTGGTGGGTTTGAACCCAGGGTCCGTTCGGCAGAACACCAAACGCGTTACCGGCTGCGCTATGAGGCCCGGAAAGCGCGCCCACTCTGTTTGCCTATAAGCGCCGGGGCCTTTTTTAGTCTCGATACGAGTCTCAATACAACGATAGTTCCCACCTCCTTTAATGGGCGTATCCCCCATACTTCCAGCGAACTGAGCTCGGGGGAGGTGTGGTCAGTTGGCACGTGAGTTTACTAAGCCTATTACACAAACCGTGTATACAAAAATGGAGGAGGTTTCAGAAAATTCTGCTCCAGGGCGCCGTTTGTTCCACATTAAAAATCAAAAACTGATTGAATTCAGCCCCCAAAGCATTATCTTCGTAGCATAAAAGGTCACGGAATTAACGAAGTTATACACGTTTCATCAGTGAAATTGATTGGAATGAGAAATCGTGATTCAAAATATAATGAACAATCATTTCAAACACGTGAACCCCGAGGTCAAAAAACTCTTTTGTACCACAGTGTGTAGAAATAGGGAAACCCAAAAGATGGGACCGTGATTTCAAAACAGTGCCTGTTTTCAGGCCTTTATGGGTCCTCGATTTAGATGGGTCCTCGATTTATTATTTTGGTCCTCGATTTAATTTTTGGGTCCTCGATAAAAATTTTGGGTCCTCGATTCATTTTTGGGTCCTCGATTTATGGCATCGGTCCTCGATTTTAGAACAGTGCCCCAATTTCTAACCAGCGACCGTGTTTATATATTTTCAGTTTCTATCGTAAAGATTCATGAACACGATCTCAGATCGTGTGAACTTTTTGTAATCTTTGATGTCTCAAATATTCTCTGATGTCATGTTTTTATTTGAATATCAACATAAAATCCCACTGAAAACGATCATTAACCGTGGGTTTTCTCTTTGCATGGTTTCTCTATGAATTTCCGATTAACACCTTTCTATATTTAGCCCTTTTTCTTGTATCTCTTCTTGTATCTTCTCACTTTGAAATGAAAGAGAGAGAGAGAGAAGAAAAATGAGAACATTTTGAGACTGATAACAATAAAAAAGAGAAAGAATCGCGCAAATGATGATTAGTTATCTTTCTCTCTTTGTTTCCGTTTGGTCACTCACTCGCTTTTTGCAAAACTGTTGAAGAGAATATCTTTGTTGGAATTTGAAATATATAAAAAAGTTACTGTATTTCAGGTGCAGAGAATACAGAAAAACCAATCAGTTTGGAGGCGAAGGAAGAAGAAAAAAGCAGATGTAGTGAGTTTTGAATTTCTTTCTTAGAATGGGGTTTGGAGATTAAAGTGATGCATTCGAAAAGATCTAAAAATCGATAATTTCACCTTTTTGGGTCTCAATTTCAGAAAAAAACCCTACATGAAGTTTATACCAATCGATAGATAATTTTTTGATCTACAATTCCTCAGTTTCAGATTTCTGTACTTTTCAGAAAATATTGACCAGAAAGCGGAAAAATCCCAACTTTTAGTGCTGAGAAATTTTTTTTCTCTGAGCTTTGAAACTTCTTGACCTACTTTTCCTGATACGACTCTATATGATATTTGTATCAATCGATAGAAATTTTTTTGATCTACCGATTGGTATAAATATCATAAAGGATTGTTTCAGGAAATGTGGGCTAAAAATGCGAAATCTGAAAAATCCAACATTTATTGCTAAAAAGCCATTTTCAGCTTTTTGAGTCAAGAATTTTTTAATTTTAATTTATGTAACCAGATATCAAAGAACAGGATAAAAAGAGTTCAGTTCAATTTAAGCCTGATTTCTTGCTGGAGTCGTTAAAGCAGCCCACTCTTTCTTCTGACATCTAGCCATTCGCATCTAGCCGAGTCAAGAATACCAATCGATAAGTAATTTTTTGATCTAAAATTTCTCAGTTTCAGAATTCTAGTTTTTTTCAAACAGTCTCCCGTACGTGTCGGAAAATATTGATCAAATATTCGAAAACCCCAACTTTTAGGGCTGAAAACGTGTTTTTTCGATTTTTGGCACTTTTTTTATTTAATTTTTCTGTTACAGCCCTCTATGATATTAATATCGATCGATAGAGAATTTTTTGATCTATCGATTGGTACGAATATCTTGTAAGGTTGTTTCAGAAGATGTGAAACCCGACCAATCGATAGACAATTTTTCAAATTCCCTTCATTTCGAACATGACCACATTTTTGATAAAAGGTTGGACTAGACACTACTAATTTGAATTCAAATTAATTTGAACATCATAAAAAATTGAAAAACAAGCAATTAGAAACATTTACAGACAAATTCAATTTAACTTAATTAAGTGGGGAGGTGGTTACAGGACAACCAGGAACAGATGAACAGTGTTTTCTAATTAGATTGATGGGGGTCAAGGAATGAATCTGAATTTTTTTGAGTTTCTTCTCAATTTTTTCTGAAAAAATAGGTATTGTTAGTTTGCCTTCGAAGATCGTTAGACTAACTTCTTGGTCCCGCCCATTTCTAGGCCACGCCCCTTTTCTTGACAAGATTCGCAAAATAATTCGCTCCTAAATCTTCAAACACAGTCCTATATTTATACCAACTGGTTGATAATTTTTTGATCTACAAAATCCTAGTTTTGGATTTTTCAAATTTTTTGTCGGTTTCCAGATTTTTAACACGAAAGTAGTTGTAAAATTTTAGAAAATTCTAGAACGAAATCGAAAAAAACACATCTATATTGTCACCTAACCTTACAGTTACACCCTCGAAAAACGCTATAAATAACAGAAAACCGTATGACCTTACCCCTTTTTGTCAAATCAATCAAAATCCACGTGTTTTCATTTTCCATCAAAAAATTTCACAACGAAAAAAAGTCCATTAGCCAATGTACTTTTAACACGAAGAGGTAACATACTTTTTTTTTCACTTTTTTCCAATTTTTCTCACCTCCCCTCCTTTAAAAACTAGTTTTGCCTGGGCCACCTGGTCAAATCATTTTTTTCTCGCCGTGTCTGCGTCTCCTCAAATTTTCTACTCTCTAAATTTTACTAATTAGTCTAATTGGTCGTTTTTTGAATTTATTTAAAGAAGGATTTTTTTTTTTGGAAAAAAAGTCACGGAAGGAGGGGCGGTACAGGGCAAACATTCCGAAACCGTTGTCCTCTCCCACCATTTTTATGGTATCATTTCTTGTGTAAAGTGTAAACGATCCTGATTTACCAGTTTTTTTTTGTCGGAAATGTTCTATTTTTGGGGTAGATAGAGGTTTGTCGAAAATTTGGTTTTTACGAGTAAATTTGAAATTTTTCAGTTAAAACAGTTTTTTTTGATTACGCGTGTAAAAATTGAAAATTATTCGAAAAAATTATACGCGCAATTTTGATTTTGAAAAATATTTCACTCGCAATTTTGAACTTTTTAGAATTTTTACGCCCAAATTTGAACTTTAAAAAAATTTTACACGCAAATTTGAATTTAAAAAATATTTTACGCGCGGTTTTGAATTTTCAGATATTTTCACGCGCATTTTCGAATTTTCAAAAGTTTTCACGCGCAATTTCGTATTTTCAAAAAAATTTTCACGCCCAATTTTGAATTTCGTAAATTTGTTACCCCCAATTTTCGACTAAAGAAAATTTACACGCAATTTTGAATTGTCAAAAATTTTTAAGCGCAATTTTGAATTTTGAGAAATTTTTTTCTAAGCATTTAGCAAATTAGAGCCCAAATTAGATTTTTTCGAATTTTTTTTAGATTTTTCGCAATTTTTACGCACAATTTTAAACTTTTCCAAAAAAAAAATTTTCTGAACCCCGACCAAAATTATCTCTCATCTCTGTCGCCTACACTCTTGCGGCGGAACGAAATTTACGATTTCGATCTACTATGTCTCTCTGATCACTTTCATCATTTTTGTTTCAGGTAACATGACATTCCGAGACCTAGAAGATGGTGGGGAAACAAGAATCGAGGGAGAAAGTTCAATTGAGGAGCAGAAGGCGTTAGTGCCGGAAAAGAAGAAGTCGATAGTTGTGAAAAGTCGAAATGTGAGTGGAGGGAAAAAAAAACAAAAAGATTTTACCCCGGTTGGGGGTCGAACTCGGGTGTCGAGATTGAAAAGCAAAAGCGCTAGCCACTAGGCCAGTGGTGCGACACAAAAGAAGGTGCGCGTTTTCGCCGGCATCTGGAAGAGAGCGCAGACATCTAGACACTCTCGCTTCTCTGCGTCTCTGTAGCTGAAAAGGGTACTCAGTGACTCATATGACCAGTAACACAGACCAGTTTGATGGGGCTAATTACCTTCTCCTGTGAAGAATAGACTGCAATAAAAATGAAGAGAAAAGATCAAATTTTTCTCCTCTAACTTCACAAAAAAATTCAACGAAACACTTCCAAAATACCCCATAAAACTCACTAATTTATCATTTTTTCAGAAACGAACCCTACCCAAATGGCTTGACCGTCCGTATCACGTCTGGCGAGATCAGTTCCAACAGGAGAAGTGTTGTACGAAGAAGATGGTGAAGCGGGAGGTAAGCAGGGGACCCTCTAATTGAAGGGCATGTCTGGTGGAAACTGTAGGAAAAAAACAAAAAGAATTGACCCCCATGGGAATCGAACTCGGGTGTTGAGATTCAAAAGCAAGAGCGCTAGGCCAAGGGTCGGAATGCAGAAGGAAGAGAAGAGCGCAGACAGCTAGAAACTCTCGTTTCTCTGAGTCTCTCTAGTTTTCTGAATAGCCTCTGGAAGAGAGGCCAGACACCTAGACTATCTAGCTTCTCTGCGTCTCTGTAGTTTTTAGTACTTTCACTGAAAGAGAGCGCAGGCAGCTAGACACTCTCCTTTTTCTGCATCTCTGTGGTTTTTGGAATAGCCTCTAGAAGAGAGCGCAGACAGCTAGACTACCTAGCATCTCTGGTTACTTTACTTTGTTATCTCGCAGAATAGTGCCGAAGAAACGCAAAGAAGCTAGAATGTCTAGTTTCACTGCGTCTCTCTCTCTCTCTCTTCCTAAAAGAGAGCGCAGACACCCAGGCACTCTCGTTTCTCTGCGTCCCTTCAATTTGCTACCCAGCAAAGTAGTGCCGGAGAGACGCAGAGAAGCTAGAATGTCTAGCTACACTGCGTCTCTCTCTCCCTAGAAGAGAACGCAGACGCCTAGACACTCTTGTTTCTCTGCGTCTCTTCCACCTTCCAATCTTTCCAGCTCGTCATCGCCTCCTGCTGCTTCCTGCTCCCGAACATCCTGCTCCTCGGGTTCATACTCTTCGGCACCCACGTCTTCAATCTCAAGTTCACCACCTCCAACGAGCCGACCTCCCTGCTTGACAGTGCTCTTTTCTGTATCACCACTATTTCGACGATAGGTATGATTTTGTAGTGAAAGGGCACCCCACGAGTAATTTCAGGGTACGGTAACATTGTGCCGAATGGATACTGGGCGAAAGTGATTTGTATACTGTATTGTGTCGTCGGAATTCCGTTGTTCTTTCTGACGGTGGCGACGAACAGTGTGTTTTTTGTCGATGCTTGTAATGTGATAAAGAAGAGTTTTAGTACGAAGGTAAGGGAGGGGAGAGAGACGCAGAGAAAGAGAGTGTCCAGGTGCCTGCGCTTTCTTTTTGGGAGAGAGAAGCAGAGAAACTAAACAGTCTATCTTCTCTGCGTCTCTCCAGCATTATGTTGCTAGATAGCAAGGTGGGGAGACACACAGAAACGAGAGTGTCTAGGTGTCTGCGCTCTCTTTCTAAAAACTGAGGAGACGCAGAGAAGCCAGAATGTCTAGCTTCTCTGCGTCTCCATATCTCACCGTACACCCAGTAGCAAAGTTAAGAGAAGCAGAGGATCGAGAGTGTCTAAGTGTCTGCGCGCTCTCTTCTGGAGGGAGCGCCGAGAAACGAGAATGTCTAGATGTCTGCGCTCTTTTTTGGAAGAGACGCAGAGAAAAAAGAGTGTCTAGTTGACTGCGTCTCTGCTGCACTAGTTTGCTGGATAGGAAGATGACGAGACGCAGAGAAACGAGAATGTCTACTTGTCTGCACTTTTTTTCAAATGAGGCGCAGAGAAACAAGAATGTCTAGGCGTCTGCGCTCTCCTCTGAAAGACGCGCAGAGAAACGAGAGTGTCTAGTTGTCTGCGCTCTCGAAGGAGACGCAGAGAAACGAGAGTGTCTAATTACCTGCTCTCTCTTCACCTTACTAACTATGAAAAAACACCCACTATTCCAGCCAATCCAAGACCCCAAATTCTGTTGGTACACGTCCGCAATGCTCCTCTTCACCCACTGCTTCATCGGCTCCCTAATCTTCTCCCTATGGATCGATGAACTCGATTTCCTCGACGCCTTCTACTTCAGTTTCATCTCGATCACCACCATCGGCTATGGGGACTACACCCCCTCCCCCGAAGGCGTCCTCCAGTATACTGTAGTGGCAATTTACCTATGCTCCGGGGTGGCTATCATGTTGCTGTTCTTCACAAAACTCCAGGATTCGATCATGTGGATTCATTACTACGGGAGGAAGAAGGTGTCGGATTCCGAGGACGCTGAGATTTGGTACGGTGGACAGATGATTCATGTGAAGGATTTGGTGAAGGTGGTGGCTGAGAAGTTTGGGTCTACCCCCGAGAAGTTGAGGGAGGTGATGCGAGATTTGGATAAGATCCTTGAGGTGGCGTGCCAACAGACCGAAGATGATGATGATGGGGATGAGGAGGAGTGCCGACTGATGACTTCTGGAGAAATGACTTCACCGCCTGGGAGCCGGAAGAAAACGATTTTCCTATCTGGGAGCTCCGATGGGGATGACTGCCAGGCGACGATTCACTCGTTTACTAGCACCAATCAGAAGAGTATTCCCAAGGATACGGAGATTGTGAGTTGTCATTATGGTAGATCAAAAAATTCTCTATCGATTGGTATAGATTTTATGAAAAAATTTTACAAACTTTGAAAAAAAAAAGTTTTTGAGCAAAACTTCGCTCATTTTTTCTCTGCGAGCCTCGAAACCAAGTTTATCGCGATCAGCGTGCTAAGACGGTCAATTTGAGTATTATCATGACTAGGTTTTGAAAAAAATTGGTTTTTGAGAATTTGGGTCCCACCGCGAAAACCGAAAGTCTTCTCTATCTCGGTTAGTTTTGCTCCGATCTCAAAGATTATGGTTCCATTCGAATCAGCACGTCGAGGCGGTCAAAATGAGTATAATCATGACAGGGTTTTGAAAATTTTTCGATTTTTGAAAATTCGGGTCCCACCACGAAAATCGAAAAACTACCGTAACTCGGCCAGTTTTGATCAGATTCCGACGAAAATGATACCATCAGAATTAGCACTTCGAGCCTGTCAAAATGAGTATAATCATGACTAGGTTGAATTTTTTTTTCGTTTTTTGAAAAATTGGGTCCCACTACGAAAATCGAAAAGCTACCATATCTCGATCAATTTTGATCGAATTTCGATGAAAATGGTATCACTAGAATCAGGACGTCAAGCCTGTCAAAATGAGTTTAATCATGACAAGGTTTTAAAATTTTTTCGTTTTTTGAAAATTTGGGTCTCACCACGAAAACCGAAAAACGGTCGTATCTCGGTCAGTGTTGCTCCGACCTCAAGGGTTATGGTGCCATTAGAATCAGCACACCACGACGGTCAAATTGAGTATAATCATGATTAGGTTTTGAGGTTTCTTCGTTTTTGGAAAAATTGGGTCCCCCCACCAAAACTGAAAAACTATTGTATCTCGATCAGTTTTGATCGGATTCCGACGGAATTAGTATCATTAGAATCATCACATCAAGCCGCTCCAAACGAGTATAATCGTGACAGGGTTTTGGAAAATTTTAATTTTTTTTGGGATTTTGGGTCTCATCACGAAAATCGAAAAAAATTTAATTTTCAGGCCATCCAAGCACTCAACAACATCCAATATCACCTGCGAAAACCGTCTGTTCGAACAAAAGGTCATCATCCGAAAATTCCTTCTCGCCAATGCTCGGTAGGTATCTCGGTTTTACAGTGGGGGTGGACTAGCAATCCAAAATTCTTCCAGGAAAACAACATGGAGACGAAAATGCACGCCACCTCTTTGGACCTTCGAAAAATGGCTCATCGAGTGCATAGTGACGGACGTCTTCTGAGTCAAAATGATGTATAGATTTTTTTTCTTCATATGAAACTGATTATGTGTGTGCTTACTTTGTATAATGACCCTCTCATGGCTTTAATTCTTTTTCTTAAATTTTTTTTTGCTTTGTGATAAATAAAAAATGTGTTTTTTTTGTTTGAGACGCACTCTGCGCCTTTAAGGTTCCCGATGGCGCAGTGGTTAGCACTGTCTCTCTCCGATTTTTCGACCCAGGTTCAATTCCTCAAGCTGCCAAATTTTTTTTCAGCAAACCCTTTGCAGTCCCACTTGTCTTCTACCACCAAAAATTTCTGTTGTAATAATGATGAGAGACCAACCAACCCCATCCATTGAAAGGTTTTCACCGAATCTCTCCACTTTTTTCTCCTCCTCACCTCACAAAAATCATCCCACACTCGGATACTTCTGCGCATCCCCCTTTCTGTTAGGTTTCTCTTAAGTAATATTTGCCCATTGCGCAGTCGATGGGATGCAATGCACTGTGTGCGTAATAGTGTGTTTCTTTTACCCCGAAGTGAAGAAGAAAAAAGATTTGAGCCGTGCTCTTTGTTCCACACACTTTGGATATCTGCGATTACTATCAGGGAAAAAAGCAAAAAAAAAACAAAAAAAATTTGGGGCCATGTGGAATCGAACCCGGGTCGAAAAATTGGTGAACGGCAGTGTTAGCCACTGCGCCACAAGGGAGCACGGAGGAGGGGGCGGGAGGGCGTATGTGTTGTTGCGTGTTTTTCTCTTTCAGCGGCGAGGGTGGAAGGGGGAAGGTACTCCATATAAGCTAGTGCGATGAACCTCAAAGGACATCCGGACATCAGGAAATCCTGGTTACTGTTGGTTCCAAGGTGGGAGTATAGTACCTTTACTCTCAAAAAAAACGCTCTTACGTCTAATGTGTGTGCTCAAAAAATGCTCTCCACAAGTTGCTCTACAGTAATCCCTCTCTCTCTCTCTCTCTCTCTCTCTCTCTCTCTCTCTCTCTCTCTCTCTCGCTTCACCCACTGATAAAGAAAGATAAAGTACTTAGAGTTTTGTGACTTTTCTCGGGAAATCCAACACAAACACTACACAAACTCGAGAGACACAGACACCAGGCTCCGCCCCCATGCCGTGTAGAATCTTTCGGGAGCCCCCCACCGCCGCTTGCCAAACTATTATCCATCCATCCCTTCGCCTTCCCCATTTTTCTTCATCTTGCAGATAGGAGAGCACAGTCAGTGTGGAGCTGAGTGTGTCGCCTTTCGATTGCAATAAAGGATCTCCGTTTTGGATTTTTAGACCCCATATTTTTACAAGTTAGACACCCGAATTAAGCAAGAATGTCGTTGGAATACGAGAAGGATCCAGGATGGCAATACCTGAAGAGATCCAGAGAGCAGCAGCTCGCGGTGAGTGTCTTTCTACAGTAACCTTAGTCTACCTATTCTTGTCTCAACAGTAAGCCAATATCCTGGTTTTCTGTACATCCTCGATGTTAATTCTCTGGAATTTGACGCTTCTGTTTTTTTGGTGACTGTAACATTTTTTGATCTACCTTCTCAATTATTACAGTAACCCAGAATTTCTAGAAGTTTTCACCCTAAATTCTGGCTTACTGTATTTTTCTTCACCCTGAGATTAAAAAATCGAAGCCTCACATCTAAATCTAGCCTAAACTTGAGTTAGTGATCCTGAGCCTAAGCTGAAGGTCTAATAGGTGCCTAATCTTAAGACCCTGAGCTTCAAAACCTAAGCTTAAGCCAAAAGTAGTACCCAGACCGAGCCTAAGATCCTGATAGCTTATGTTGAAAAGTTCGCTAGAAATCTTGAGCTGGAAATCTACCTGGAACCTGAGCCTAATAGTTTAACTTAAGCCTAAGCCTAAGCTAAAAGTCTCACCTAAGCCTAGGCCTAAGAACCTTATCCTAGGCTGGATATCTCTCCTAAGCCTAAGCCTAAGCCTAATCAGCCTAAATGGCACAGGAAGCGTCTGCGTCTGAGCCTAAGCCTAGGCGCTGACCTTAGACGAGCCTAAAAATTCAAGACCAAGCCTAAGAACCTAAGCCTAAGCCTCAGCTAAGAGTCTAGCTTAAGCCTAAGCCTCAGCTAATAGTCTAATCTAGGTCTAAGCCTAAAAATCTAACTTAGGCCTCAGCCTAAGCTAGAAGTCTAACCTAAGCCTAGTTCTAAGAACCTTATCCTGAGCTGTATATCTTTTCTAAGCCTAAGTCCAGAAATCGTAAGCCTAAGCCCAAGATCTAAAACCCAAAACGAGCCCAAAATTTAAGCCTAAGCCTAGAAAATCTGAAACTAAAAACACCCTATTCATTTACCGTAACCCAATCACCTTCCAGGACCAATCGCGTCCGTACGATTCGAAGAAGAACGTCTGGATCCCAGATGCGGAGGAAGGATACATTGAGGGAGAGATCAAAGGACCCGGACCAAAGGCCGACACCGTCATCGTCACCGCCGGAGGAAAAGATGTGACCTTGAAGAAGGACATCGTCCAGGAAATGAATCCACCAAAGTTCGAGAAGACTGAGGACATGTCCAACTTGACTTTCTTGAACGATGCCTCCGTTTTGTGGAACTTGCGTTCTCGTTACGCCGCCATGCTTATCTATGTGAGTTTGGGCTTAAAATTTGGCCCGATTAGGTCCATGTTACCCATGGTCAGGCCTTACAGGGTCTGGCCTTATCGGCCTAGGCTAGCCGGGAGCCTTACAACTCGAATCCGGACCTTTTACCTAAATTCAACCTCAAATTTTATTCTGAGCAATTTCTGTCCTCCCAATTTTTCTCAAAGTTTTGAGTGTCTAAGAAAGAGACTTGTTGGATAGACAAATAGTGCGGGGCGCCCGCGCGCACCCACGCAAAAAGTGGCAAACTAACGCTATATCCTCGAGTGGATATTTCGAGGGATCGGGTCGCAGGGAGAGAGAGAGAGAGAGAGATGAGCGATACAGAAAAAGAATAAAGGGAGACGGACTGTGCGAAAGGGCAGGAAGAGCTGAAATGAGGGGAAGAAGGAACTGAAAATGAATCTGAAAACAGGAAAATGATATAAATTTTGGTAAGATGGAATGAGGGATGCATTTCGCAAAATTTTGTGACCAAGGCCAAGTGTATGGTGGTCCATTCGAATTTGTTCCGGCCTAATTTGGTCTTTTCGGGTCTAATTCGGTCCGATCCAGTCCGCCCAGGTCCAATTCGGCTTGATTTGGTCCGATTTGGCTCGATCCGGTCCAATTTTGCCTCGATTTGGCTCGATAAGGCCCGATCTTTTTCGATCCGATCATATCTAGCCAAATCTAGTCCGATCCGGTCGGATTCGGTCCAATCTAGTAGGATACGGTCCGATCTGGTCCGGTTTGGTCCGATTCGGTCCAATTCGACCCGATCCGGTCCGATCTAGTTCAATCCGATCAGATCTGGTCTGATTTGGTCCAACTTGGTCCGATTCCGGTCTGATCTGGCGCGATCCGGTCCGATCCGGTTCAATTCGGTCCATTCTGGGCCGTTTAGGCCCGATCCGGTCCGGACCGGTCCGATCTAGTCCAATCTATTCCAATTCTGTCAATTCCGATCTGGTCCATTCCGGTTCGTAAAAGGGGTCCAACAAATCTGCTCAACTCGCTCTGGTCAGTTAGACCTATAGGCCAATCCCACAAGCAATTAGACCCTACCCATGAACCTAAATCTCAAAAATCCGATTTTTCAGACCTACTCCGGACTCTTCTGCGTCGTCATCAACCCATACAAACGTCTCCCAATCTACACCGACTCGGTCGCCCGTATGTTCATGGGAAAGCGTCGTACCGAGATGCCACCTCACTTGTTCGCCGTCTCTGACGAGGCCTACCGTAACATGCTTCAGGACCACGAGAACCAGTCCATGCTCATTACCGGAGAATCCGGAGCCGGAAAGACTGAGAACACCAAGAAGGTTATCGCCTACTTCGCCACCGTCGGAGCATCCCAAAAGGCTCCACCAAAGGAGGGAGAGAAAGAGGTCACTCTTGAGGACCAAATCGTTCAAACCAACCCCGTGTTGGAGGCGTTCGGTAATGCTAAGACTGTCCGTAACAACAACTCTTCCCGTTTCGGAAAGTTCATCCGTATCCACTTCAACAAGTACGGAACACTCGCTTCCTGCGATATTGAACACTGTAAGTTGGAGATTTTCGGGGGGTTCGTAGCTCAATTAGTTATGCCTTGGAGCTGACAGGGTCGGTTTTGGTCCGTTCCAGCCTAAAAAATCCTGTACCAGCTCGCGCCGGTCCGATCCTGTCAGTTCCGGAAGGTCCTGGTTCGGATCGGGCCGTCGTGGTTCGATCGGTCTACTATTCGGTCTGTTCTTGTCCGCTATGGCCCGTTCTAGTCTTAATCAGCCCGATCTAGTTTTAATCGGCCCGACCTAGCCTTAATAGGCCCGATCTAGCCTTAATCGGCCCTATCTAGTCTTAATCGGCCCGATCTAGTCTTAATCGGCCCGATCTAGTCTTAATCGGTCCGATCTAGCCTTAATCGGCCCGATCAAGCCTTAATCGGCCCGATCTAGCCTTAATCGGCCCGATCTAGCTTTAATCGGCCCGTAACAGCCGGGTCTAATTCTGTCAGTGATGATTTTCATCGGACCTATTTATTGTGGCTAGTTTTTGGGCCTGCGAAGTTGGTTTTGGTTCGATCCGGTCTGTTTTGGACCTCACCAGACCTCACAGGCCGCTCCAGGCCCCTCGCGGACCGGACCGGTCCATATGGGCCTCACGCATCGTCTCAATTTTCAAAAATTCCACCCAAATTACCCCCTCATTTTCCAGACCTTCTCGAGAAATCCCGTGTCATCCGTCAAGCCCCCGGAGAGCGTTGCTACCACATCTTCTACCAAATCTACTCGGACTTCAGACCAGAGCTCAAGGAGCAACTTCTCCTCAACCACCCAATTGCCGATTACTGGTTCGTCGCCCAAGCCGAGTTGCAAATTGATGGTTAGTCACTTTTTTGGAGTTTTGGGTCGTTTTGGGGGTAGCCGGGGTGGCGGGGGTGTCCGGAAGGCCCGCATGACCTGTGGTTGTCCGAGGTCCTTGTCCTTTAGGTTCTTGCCGGTCTTACGGTTCTTACAGTCCCGGCTCCGCGGACGGTTTGATCCCAAGACCCCCGTACTAACTGGTTCCCGGTTTCCCTAGTTCCCATGGCACTTCTGCCCTTCCCGGCTCTTCAGGGCTCTTCCGGTCCTGTCTGGCGCCCTGACCCTCTAGCTCCGCCCCTTCCTCTCGCCTCTTCAACCTGTTTAAATTACAAATTTCCAGGAATCGATGACGTCGAAGAGTTCCAACTCACCGACGAGGCCTTCGACATTCTCAAATTCTCGGCCACCGAGAAAATGGACTGTTACAGACTTATGTCGGGTCACATGCACATGGGTAACATGAAGTTCAAGCAACGTCCACGTGAAGAGCAAGCCGAGCCAGACGGTCAAGACGAGGCCGAACGCGCCTGTAACATGTACGGAATCGACGTCGATCAATTCTTGAAGGCGTTGGTCTCCCCGAGAGTCAAGGTCGGAACCGAGTGGGTCTCCAAGGGACAGAACGTCGACCAAGTCCACTGGGCTATCGGAGCCATGGCCAAGGGTCTCTACGCTCGTGTGTTCAACTGGCTCGTCAAGAAGTGTAACCTCACCCTTGACCAGAAGGGAATCGATCGTGACTACTTCATCGGAGTGTTGGATATCGCCGGTTTCGAGATCTTCGACTTCAACTCGTTCGAACAGTTGTGGATCAACTTTGTCAACGAGAAACTCCAACAATTCTTCAACCATCACATGTTCGTCCTCGAGCAGGAAGAGTACGCCCGTGAGGGTATCCAATGGACTTTCATCGATTTCGGACTCGATCTCCAGGCTTGTATTGAGCTGATCGAGAAGCCACTCGGTATCATCTCCATGCTCGATGAGGAGTGCATCGTTCCAAAGGCCACTGACATGACTTTGGCTCAAAAACTCACCGACCAACATTTGGGCAAACACCCGAACTTCGAGAAGCCAAAACCACCAAAGGGAAAGCAAGGAGAGGCTCACTTCGCCATGCGGCACTACGCCGGAACTGTCAGATACAACGTGTTGAACTGGCTCGAGAAGAACAAGGACCCCCTCAACGACACCGTTGTTTCCGTCATGAAGGCCTCCAAGAAGAACGATCTCCTCGTCGAAATCTGGCAAGACTACACCACCCAGGAGGAGGCCGCCGCTGCAGCCAAGGCCGGTGGAGGACGTAAGGGAGGAAAGTCAGGATCCTTCATGACTGTCTCCATGATGTACAGAGAGTCTCTTAACAAGCTCATGACTATGCTTCACAAGACCCATCCTCACTTCATCCGTTGTATCATTCCTAACGAGAAGAAGCAGTCTGGAATGATCGACGCCTCACTTGTCCTCAATCAGCTCACCTGTAACGGAGTGTTGGAAGGAATCAGAATTTGCAGAAAGGGATTCCCCAACAGAACTCTCCATCCAGACTTTGTCCACCGTTACGCTATCCTTGCCGCCAAGGAAGCCAAGTCATCCGATGACCCGAAGACCGCCGCCGGTGCCATCCTCCAATCGTTGATCAACTCCAAGAAGCTCAACGACGAACAATTCAGAATCGGTCACACCAAGGTCTTCTTCAAGGCCGGAGTCGTCGCCCATATTGAAGATTTGAGAGACGAGAAGTTGAACCAGATCATCACTGGATTCCAATCGGCCATCAGATGGTACTCAGCCACCGCCGATGCTGGAGCAAGACGCAAGCAACTCAACTCGTACATCATTCTTCAACGCAACATCCGCTCCTGGTGCGTCCTCCGTACCTGGGATTGGTTCTTGTTGTTCGGAAAGCTCCGCCCACAACTCAAATGCGGAAAGATGGCCGAGGAGATGGCCAAGATGGCCGAAGAGCAAAAGGTCCTCGAGGTGGAGGCCAAGAAGGCCGAGGCCGCAAGAAAGGCTCAAGAGGAGGCCTACGCCAAGTTGTCTGCCGAGAGATCCAAGCTTCTCGAAGCCTTGGAGCTCACCCAGGGAGGATCCGCCGCCATTGAGGGAGAAGCTTACTCGTCTCAACAGTGCCCCGTCAGGAAGTTGAGAAGTCGTTGAACGATGCCAACGATAAGCTCTCGGAGCACGAGGAGAAGAACGCCGATTTGGAGAAACAACGTAGAAAGGCTCAACAAGAAGTGGAGAACTTGAAGAAGTCCATCGAAGCCGTCGACGGAAACCTCAGCAGATCGTTGGAGGAGAAGGCCGCCAAGGAGAACCAGATCCGCTCCCTTCAAGACGAGATGAACTCTCAGGATGAGACCATCGGAAAGATCAACAAGGAGAAGAAGCTGTTGGAGGAGAACAACCGTCAACTCATCGACGATCTTCAAGCCGAGGAGGCCAAGCAAGCTCAGGCTAACCGTCTTCGCGGAAAGCTCGAGCAAACCTTGGACGAGATGGAGGAGGCTGTGGAGAGAGAGAAGAGAATCCGTGCCGAGACTGAAAAGTCGAAGAGAAAGGTCGAGGGAGAGCTCAAGGGAGCTCAGGAATCGATTGATGAGCTCTCCGCCATCAAGTTGGAAGCCGACGCTTCCCTCAAGAAGAAGGAGGCTGATATCCATGCTCTCGGAGTCAGAATCGAGGATGAGCAAGCTCTGGCCAACAGACTCACCCGTCAATCAAAGGAAAACGCTCAACGCATCATCGAAATCGAGGATGAGCTCGAGCACGAGAGACAATCCAGATCCAAGGCCGACAGAGCCCGTGCTGAGCTTCAACGTGAGCTCGATGAGCTCAACGAGAGACTCGACGAGCAGAACAAGCAATTGGAGATCCAACAAGACAACAACAAGAAGAAGGACTCGGAAATCATCAAGTTCAGAAGAGATCTCGATGAGAAGAACATGGCCAACGAAGACCAGATGGCTATGATCCGTAGAAAGAACAACGATCAAATCGCCGATCTTACCAACACCTTGGACGCTCTTCAGAAGGGTAAGGCCAAGATCGAGAAGGAGAAGGGAGTCCTCCAGAAGGAACTCGATGACATCAACGCCCAGGTCGACCAGGAGACCAAGTCCCGTGTGGAGCAAGAGCGTTTGGCTAAGCAATACGAGATCCAAGTTGCCGAGCTTCAACAGAAGGTCGACGAGCAATCCCGTCAAATTGGAGAGTTCACCTCCACCAAGGGACGTCTCTCCAACGACAACTCAGATTTGGCTCGCCAAGTCGAGGAGCTCGAGATCCACCTGGCCACTATCAACAGAGCCAAGACAGCCTTCTCCTCTCAACTTGTTGAGGCTAAGAAGGCCGCCGAAGACGAGCTTCACGAGCGTCAAGAATTCCACGCCGCCTGTAAGAACTTGGAGCACGAACTCGATCAATGCCACGAGCTTCTTGAAGAGCAAATCAATGGAAAGGACGATATCCAACGCCAACTTTCCAGAATCAATTCGGAGATCTCTCAATGGAAGGCCCGTTACGAAGGAGAGGGATTGGTTGGATCCGAGGAGTTGGAGGAGTTGAAGAGAAAGCAGATGAACAGAGTGATGGACCTTCAGGAGGCCCTCTCTGCTGCTCAGAACAAGGTGATCTCTTTGGAGAAGGCCAAGGGAAAACTTCTCGCCGAGACCGAGGACGCCCGCTCCGATGTCGATCGTCACTTGACTGTCATTGCTTCCCTTGAGAAGAAGCAACGCGCCTTCGACAAGATTGTTGATGACTGGAAGAGAAAGGTCGATGACATTCAGAAGGAGATCGATGCCACCACCCGCGACAGCCGTAACACCTCCACCGAGGTCTTCAAACTCCGCTCCTCCATGGACAACCTCAGCGAGCAAATCGAGACTCTGAGACGCGAGAACAAGATCTACTCGCAAGAGATCCGTGACATCAACGAGCAAATCACCCAGGGAGGACGTACCTACCAGGAAGTCCACAAGTCCGTTCGACGTTTGGAGCAAGAGAAGGACGAGCTCCAACACGCTCTTGACGAGGCCGAAGCCGCCCTTGAAGCCGAGGAGAGCAAGGTGCTCCGCCTCCAAATCGAAGTCCAACAGATCCGTTCTGAAATCGAGAAGAGAATCCAAGAGAAGGAGGAGGAGTTCGAGAACACCCGCAAGAACCACCAACGTGCCCTCGAGTCCATCCAAGCTTCCCTCGAAACCGAGGCTAAGAGCAAGGCCGAGCTCGCCAGAGCCAAGAAGAAGTTGGAGACCGACATCAACCAATTGGAGATTGCTTTGGATCACGCCAACAAGGCCAACGTTGACGCCCAGAAGAACTTGAAGAAGTTGTTCGACCAGGTCAAGGAGCTTCAAGGACAAGTCGACGATGAGCAGAGACGTCGTGAGGAGATCCGTGAGAACTATTTGGCCGCTGAGAAGAGATTGGCTGTTGCGTTGAGCGAGTCCGAGGACTTGGCTCATCGTATCGATGCATCTGAGAAGCACAAGAAGCAATTGGAGATCGAGCAGGCTGAGTTGAAGTCGTCGAACACAGAGTTGATCGGAAACAACGCTGCCTTGTCGGCCATGAAGAGAAAGGTCGAGAACGAGGTCCAGATTGCCAGAGTGAGTTTTCGGGGAGGGTGGGGGTCGATCCCTGACCGTTGGGCTGACACCTTACTAGGTTAGGACAGCTCAGAGAGACTGTACCTCGATCGGGTATGGTCAGGGAAGGTTAGGACAGTTAGTACATACGGTAGGATGCGCTCGATAGCGTCTTGGATCTTTCCAAGAGCCCGTCCGGGATCGACATGAAGCCCGTGGCCCTATCGATTGCGGGGTCGGTGTAGTATTTTGGTACCGAGCACCCCACTGCTTGAACCAACTGCTTTGCTAGGTTCAACTGCGTTGCTAAGATCCAATAACTATTCCTGCCCTGGTCCTGGTCACCTAGGACCAACCCAGACAATTGGACCCAACTAACCAGCTACCTGAACCCCTAAACATCTCTATTTTACAGAACGAATTGGACGAGTACTTGAACGAGTTGAAGGCCTCGGAGGAGCGTGCCCGCAAGGCCGCCGCCGATGCCGACCGTCTCGCCGAAGAGGTCCGTCAAGAGCAAGAGCACGCCGTTCACGTCGACAGACAACGCAAGTCCCTTGAGCTCAACGCCAAGGAACTCCAGGCCAAGATCGATGACGCCGAACGTGCCATGATTCAATGTGAGTTCTAAAACCCCCAGCCCCCTTACCTGCATATTTTCAGTCGGAGCAAAGGCCCTTCAAAAGGTCGAGGAGCGTGTCCGTAGCGTGGAGGCCGAGTTGCACTCGGAGCAACGCAGACACCAAGAGGCTGTGAAGGGATTCACCAAACAGGAGCGACGCGCCCGTGAGCTTCAATTCCAAGTCGAGGAGGACAAGAAGGCGTTCGACCGACTCCAGGAGAACGTTGAGAAGCTCCAGCAGAAGATTCGTGTCCAGAAGAGACAAATCGAAGAGGCGGTGAGTGTGCAGACAGTTAGACATAATTTTTTTGAAACTTGGTCATGGTTATACTCATTTTGACCGTCTTGACGCACTGATCCCAATGATAAAAATTTCATTGAGATCCGAGCAAAACTGACCGAGATACGGTAGTTTTTAGATTTTCGTGGTGGGACCCAAAATCCCAAAATTTTGAATTTATTTTCAAACCTAGTCATGATTATACTCATTTTGACCGGCTTGACGCGCTGATTTTAATAGTGTTATTTTCATTGGGATCCAACTGAGAATGACAGAGATACAGTAGTTTTTAGATTTTCGTGGTGGGACCCAAAATTCCAAAATTCGAAAATTTTCAAAACCTTGTCATGATTATACTCATTTTGACCGTCTTGACGAGCTGATTTTGAATATTTAGGCTCCGTAGCTCTTGGAGCAAAAATGAGCCAACCTGGGCTCGAAATTTGGATTTTTGAGCAAAATTTGGTTTTTTCGATTTTAGAGCCAATTTTTGTGATGCAACACCATATGAAATTTACAGCAATCAATAGAGAATTTTTCGCTCTACCGATTGGTATAAAAACTATAGGGTTGGTCCAAGAACATGATGGGAAAAAACCTCAAAATGCTGGAAAAAAATAGAAAAAATCGGAAAAGTTCCATTTTCTCCGAATTTTTTGATGCAAAACTATTGAATTTTATATCAATCGATAGCAAATTTTTTGATCTACAACCTCCATCAATTTTCAGGAAGAAGTCGCCACCCAGAATCTGTCCAAATTCCGACAGATCCAACTCGCTCTCGAGAATGCCGAAGAGCGTGCCGAGGTCGCCGAGAACTCCCTGGTTCGTATGCGCGGACAGGTCGTTCGCTCGGCCACCGCCAAGTAAATGTTCCATCAGAATTTCTCCCAAAATGATGCCTTCCACTCTTTCGATTTTCTCCCTGTCGTCACATTTATTTTTTTTCCCATCAGTCCCAGCTGTCCTGCTGCCCCGCCCCCCACAAAATTTCTCATAGTTTTGTAATTTTCTGTTAAATTTTTCTCTCCGTAAATCTTTTTTTTTGTATCCCTTTTTGAACGATTCGCTCTGAATTTCTGGGGGTACCCTTTGGGAATGACGCTCCACACGTCCTCCCATTCGGGTCCCCTGAATTCTGCTTTCTACGATTTCCAGCGATCGATGTACCTTTAAATTTTTTAGAACCAAAAAAAATCAATAATCCTCCCCCCAAAAAAATGTATCAAAAAACACGGTGTTGCCTTCAACTTCTTCCATCCCATCAAATTCATCAAATAAAGTTGTAATTAAGACCGTTGTGTTTCCATTTTCGTGGTGGGACCCAAACAAGAATTTTATAAAACCTAGTCATGCTTATACTCAATTTGGCCGTTTTGACGCGCTGATTCCGATGATATCATTTTCATAGAGATTGGAGAAAAACTGACCGAGATACGGTAGTTTTTATCTTTTCGTGGTGGGACCCAAAATCCCAAAAAATCTTTTTTTTTTTGAAACCTAGTCATTCTTATACTTTTCTAAACCGGCTTATTGCGCTGATTCCAATGATACCAATTTCATATAGATCAGGCAAAAACTGACCGAGATACGGTAATTTTAAGGTTTTCGTGGTAGGACCCAAGTTCCCAAAAAATTTTTTTTTGAAACCTAGGCATGTTTATACTTTTCTGAACCGTCTTGACGCGCTGGTTTCGAATTTCCAAATTTCATGACTCTCGGAGCAGATTTGTGCTCAAGAAAGAGCATTTTTGGGCTCGAAAAAAATTTTTTTTGGAAAAAAAAAAGAAGTTTTTTTGTCCATCACTATTAAAGTTGTAATTAAGATCATTTCTTATGTAAACATTACCCAATCAGTGATGTTTGCTTACTTTTTTCTTAGAGAGATAAGAGATCGGAGCCCCCGGGGGGAGCTCTCGGGGAGCACACTCAAGTACCCCCTTTGGCACATTTTCCAGGAATAAGAGATGTTGGCAGGAGGAAGACAAGAAAAAAAAAGTTTGCCGAGAGTTTTTTCTCTTGATCTAACAAAAAAAACCTTCAAGGTTGGATGAAAATGAAAAAATTGAGCAGAGATCAAGCGCATGTAGGGAGAACACCTTCTCAAAGGCGCATATCTCCGGAAGGAAAAGAGCTAGATAAAAGTGGTTAACTACAAAATTGTAGAACATAAAATTCTAAGCAACTTTGCTGTTGACAACTTTTTTCTAGCTTTTTCCCTTTTTGAGATATGCGCCTTTGAACTTGGGGACCTCTCACATTTTTATGATATTGCTTAAAATAAAATTTTTTCAGTTATTCGACTATAACTCGGCTGAAAATGAAGATTTTGGATTGATGAAATAAGATACAGACAAAAATGTAATACAAAATAACAGAAACCAAAAAAAAGAGAGAGACGCAGACAACTAGACACTCTGACTTCTCTGGGGCTCACCTCTCTCATTTTAGTTTTTCTGACTACCAAACCACTGCATTTTGGTCCTCCAATTTCTCTAATTAGCGCACCCCAACCTCCCAAAATCTCTGCCTAATTCTTCCTGACACATTCTTTTCCGGCCTCTTTCACTTGGAATCCCCTTCTTCCCTCATCAGTCCCAATGCTCCCGATCTCACTATTTTTACCACTTTTTTCCTCTTTATTTCCTACAACAAGCACATATAAAATCGGTAACTTAAACCCAAATATTCAAAAAAAAATTTTCACAAAAAATTCAAATTTCCAGCGGTTCCCGCCAATTTGATTGACGAGATAAATCCGGTGCTGGAGTTTGTCGATTTCCGGGTTCAAGTCATTCCATACGAGACGAAACCATTGTGGAGGATTAAACAAGAAAGTTAGTCTCTAGAAAAGATCGCAGAGAGCTAGACTGTCTAGCTTCTCTGCGTCTCTCACGAACGGGTTCTAGAAAGAGACGCAGACACCCAGACACTCTTTTTTCTCTGCGTCTAATCACCTAATTTCCAGTATGCAACTGCTTGGCTCTCGGTGCATCCGCCATCATCCTACCCGAACAATATGAAGGACACCTGGCAGCAGCTGCTATTGTTCAGGTAACACCTCTAATAGAGTGGCACCCGGCGCCTTTGGGTACCTACCCCCCCTCCCTCTTTTTTCTTCGCTGCGCGCGCGGTCTAGTGGCTAAAAGCCCTCGTTTTGAATCTGGAACCCCCAGGTTCAACCCCACCGGGGTCAAGGTTTTTTGTTTTTTCTTTTACACTTTATTTTTTCAATTTTCAGAGCATCGCCGACACCACTAATGTCCCTTGTGTCAGTCTACACCTCTCCCCGCCAACCCGTCCGTCCACCCACCTTCATCCCCATCTAAATGCCAAATCTCTGGCGGTGGCGGCGTTTATAAAACGGGAAAAATGGAAAGATGTGGTGGTGGTTTTCGAGGAGGCCGATGAGTTGTTGGAGGTGACGGATATGATTACGGCAGGGCATTTCGATCCGGACAGCTTCTCTTCACAGTTGGTCAGGTTGAAACACGGGGATGATTATGGGAATGAGTTGAAGCATATTAAGAATAAGTTGGGTGAGTTATAGGAGACGCAGAGACGCAGAATGTCTAGTTGTCTGCGTCTCACGCACTCGCCAGAGTGGCGAGAGAGGGAGACGCAGACGGCCAGATAACCTCACGTCTCTGCGTCTCTTTAGACCGCTACCGCATCGTCATCAATATCCCTCTCCCCCGAGCTCTTCATTTCCTGGAGCAAGCCGCCAACATGTCAATGTGTGGGGTACTGTACCATTATGTGGTTATGGATATGGTATGACTACAAACTAGACTACAAATACGAGAAAATCCCAGGATCTCGTCACCGTTGATATCGATAGTATGCGTGGAATCGCCGACTGTAATATCACCTCTTTTGGAGTCCACGATGTAAACTCTGAGTTTGTGGAGGACATGCGACAGGAAATTGTGCATAAATCGTCGATTCGACTACCGAAGAAAGGGATTCCGTACACCACATCTATCTGGATCGACACCCTTCGCCTCCTGATCCGCTCCATGAAATCCATTCATATCTGGGAGGAGCCCAGATGTGGTGACACGTGGAAAGCGGGCAGTGATATCAAGAAAAAATTCTTTGAAACTCCATTAAATGGGATCTCCGGCGATTTGTATTGGGCACCATCTGGGGAGAGATCGAATTACACGTTGCATGTGTATCGGAGGAAGCTTAGTGAGTTTGGGGACTCCCCATGGTCCTCGGGGGGCTTCCAAAAAAAAAAAAAGATTTTACCCCGGGTGGGGGTCGAACCCGCGACCTTCAGATCCAAGAGGGAACGCGCTAACCGCTAGGCCGCAGGTGCAACAAACAGAGGGCGGAGTGGAGGGCGTAGAGGAAAGAGGGAAGCGCAGCTTCTGTCGCCGGGAAGAAGGGGGTGGGGGTATTTTTCCTAGTTTTTTTTTCAGTTTTATCAATTTTTCCAGCCTTCCAAAAATTCGCGGAATGGAGTAGCCGAACCCGTCGGATCGCCTCATCAGAAGCCGTCGTCATTGCGAATTCCAGTGAAAAATTGACACTGGAGGGGAAGCATCTGAAAATTTCAGTGTATTTAGAGGCTCCATTTGTCATGATGACATCGAATGGGTCATATGAGGGATACTGTATCGATTTGTTGCATGTAAGTAGTTAGTAACAAATATTTTCGAATTTTGTCCACGCAGACTACACGAGCAGAGTAATTTTTCTAATTTTTTGAAATTTTTACCAAAAAAGTCCTTCTATTTTTTTCAGAAAATTGCCAACATCCTCAAATTCACCTATACCATCCAAAAAGTCCGCGATAACGCCTACGGATCCAAAGAATCCAATGGAAAATGGAGTGGGATGGTGGGAGAGCTCCAAAGGGGGGTGAGTTGGTCCTACCCTTCTAAGAAATCGGACCACCCTTACAGGACGCCGACCTGGCAGTAGCCTCACTGACAATCAGCTATGGACGGAGTGAAGTCATCGACTTCACAGTTCCCTACATGCATCTGGGAATATCGATTTTGTTCAAGGTGGGTTACTGTAGAAAAAAAAGTTTTGGGTTACTGTAGCACTTTTTTTCCAGAAACCCCGAATCACCGACTCGGACTGGTTCAAATTCATGGATCCGCTGAGCACACAAGTCTGGATTATGACATTTGCCAGCTATTTTGTGGTCTCGGTGGCGATTTGGATTATTGCGAAGTAGTTTTGGCGGGAATTCGAATTTTCTTTGAAATTTTATTTGAAAAAATAGTTTTTAGAGGAAAAATGTCGGGTGAACGCTAATTTGAGACGAAACTAGGCCAAAAATGAATAATTTTTGACCAAAAAATGCTGAAAAGCTTCGAAGTCCGCAATATGACGTGACGGTGTCTTATACACCGGTGTTTGCAGACCCGGGCACTTTATTTTACGACAACTTTCATTTTTGGCGCTGAAAACGGTCAAATTGCTCAAAAAATAATGAAAGTCCGCAATCTGACGTGACTACGTACTCGACACCATATCTTACGACAAATTTCAGAATCAGTCCCTATGAGCAATTCGAACGGGACGAGGACAATGGCCAGTACAAGCCTGTGGATAATCAATTCTCTCTGAGGAACTCTTTCTGGTTCACCGTGTGCTCCCTGATGCAGCAGGTCGGTTTGCCCGGATGTCCTTGTATCTTGAGTTTTTTTTTGTCCGTACATCCGTTCCCTACACCTTAGGAGAAGAGAGCGGGGCCCCTCTTTTCTCTATGCCCTCCCTTCCTTCTGCTGTTTGCTACAAATCTTTTTTTCTTTTTTCCCCTATGTTTTGAAGTAATCCTAGTGACGTGGAAGTGTCCCCTGACGGTGTTTGCAGACTCCACACCAAGTTTCACGACAATTAGTTTTCTAGGGAAGTGAACTTTGCCCCCGCGCCGCTTCCACTCGTCTTCTAACTGCTATTTGGTGGTTTTTCGCTTTGATCCTCATTTCTTCATACACCGCAAATCTGGCAGCAGTACTAACTACCAGGAGGATGGAAACCCCGATCGAAAATGCCGATGACCTGGCAGGACAGACCAAGATTAAGTATGGAACCCTGGGAAGAGGGTCAACGATGTCGTTTTTCAATGTGAGTTGGTGAAGACTACAAAGACTACAAACTACAAACTACAAACTTTCCAGGAATCCAAAATCGAGACGTACGAGCGAATGTGGCAACTAATGTCCGGCACCCCGGGACTATTTGTCCAGTCCTCGAAGGAGGGTATAGCTAGGGTCAAGGTAGCCACGCCCCTAAATTTCATTTCGTCAAAAATCGAAAAAAAAATTCCAGAGCTCCGACTACGCGTACTTAATGGAATCGTCAATGTTGGAGTATGCGGTGGAGCGTGATTGCGAACTGATGCAAATTGGCGGGCTGATAGATCAAAAGGGTTACGGGATTGGTCTACCAAAGGGGTCTCCTTATAGGGAGTTGATATCGACGGCGATTTTGAGACTGCAGGAGAAAACAGAATTGACGGAATTGAAGGAGAAGTGGTGGAAAGTAAGTGAGAGAGAGAAGAGTGAGAGACGCAGAGAAACCAGACACTCCGGCTTCTCTGCGTCTCTCACCCCGAATTCCAGGACAAAAGCGTCGTTTGCGAGCAACCCAAACGAAAGGATCAAGACGATGGAGAATCCATTGGTGGAATATTCATTATCCTAGTTGTTGGCCTTGTTTTGACCGCTGTATTGGTGTTCTTCGAACTAATCACCACCAGGAAACCGTCCCCGGCTCAGTCACAAGTGATTCGACACGTTAATGTTATTCCTACTTTCAAATTTGAGTTTTTCAAGTGAATAAAACGTTTCTATGCGTCTCTTCCCTCTCTTTCTCAGAGATTTTCGTTGTCTTTATTGCGGGGACCACATCCCTTTTCTCGGGGACCCGTCGGATATTAGGGGTTCGTGAATCCCGCCAAAATCACTGCTTTTTTGAATTCCCGCCGAAATAATCATACATGAACAGGTTCTTCTGAAGACACCAGAATGTTCTGGAAGGTAACTTCTAGAGCACTTGCCAGTGGAGTACTCGGCTTACTGTAGCTACCGTAACCCTACAGTAATCTTTACGATTGTCCGCTGGTGTATTGGGGTCCCACCGAGACTGCATTCATAAATTGTAATAAATCCGTTTATTTTGAGCATGTTTCCAAAAAATGAGGCTACTGTAGCTACCGTAATCCGTCAGTAAACCAAGCTCCAAAAGTGACCCATGACCACATGCCAAATGTGGTACCAAACGGTTCAGGGCCAAAAAAACTGTAAAACAGATGCTTTTTAACCTTCGAGCTCCGGGATTACTTTCACCTGCAGGGCAAAATCTTTTTTAATTATTTACAAACATACTTCCACCTGTCAATTTGCTAATTTTGCTGGTTAGAAACTTATTTGTCAGTAAAATAAAATATGTATATCAGCTTTTCTAACGATTCTCATTTTGATCGGAATTCGAGTTTAATAATTGATGACATACAACTTTATGCCAATGATTATCGAAAAACATTCACTCACCTTCCGGTTTCTCTAATACTTATCGTTCTTTACATACTCAACATAGTGAAGAAGAGGAAAATCCAACCGTTTCAACTACCACACTTTTATATGTGTTTCCATTTAATTGTGACGATTTTGTGTACGGCGAGCCCATTCAAATCTGGGAATTACATCTTCGGGTTTTTGTTGGCCTGCTTTTTGATACCATTACTTCTTTCTAGCTACATAATGTCATGTTTGATAATTCTGCAGTTGCTTTATGTCATTTTTAATGTGAAGTTTATTTATATCGAGTGGTTGGACACGAAATGGAATCGAACTGCCATTTCTTGCATCGTTTTTCCAGTTTTTGTAGTTTTGAGGATTTATATGATTTATATGCAGGACCGTGAGTTTTGCGCATAGTTGTGACGGGCCGGGCCGGGCTTCTGTCAGAATATTCGAAGCCCGGCCCGGCCCGGCCCGGCCCGGCTAGCCCGGCAGGCCCGGACAAGAGGCGCGAATTATGAATTTTTTTCAAAAACCTTTGAATAACAATACTTAGCATAGTTTTTGAGCTTCATGAGTTTGTTTTACAATAATTCCTTGATAGCAAAACACTTTAATGCTTTCATTACGAAAACTTTTGAAAAAAAATTTTTTTTTTGAAAAAAATTGGGAAAAAATTCGAAAAAAAAAATTATCCGGGCTTACCGGGCCCGGCCGGGCTTCCGGTCTACTCCGGGCCGGGCTTCAAAATCACAACTATGGTTTTGCGCATTCAAGTTTCCTACCAGGGTTGTGCGAAAAATATTCCGGTCTGAAAATTTCGAAAAATTCATCGCAGAGAAAATTTTCGGAGTTCATTTTTTGCACAATCTTGTTCCTTACTAGTTCGTCTAAAAATCAAACAGAAATGTTCATTTTGAGCAAAGCTATAGTCTAAATACTAAAAAAATTTTATTCTGAGCAATTTGTCTGATACGGGCTGCTTCAAACCAAGGTCTTACTTTCAGAATGTCTTATACTCAACTTATTTGATAAGGAAATCAAATTCGATTTTTTCCCACTTTGCATCGAATTTTCGATTGCTTGTCTAACACTCATTGTGTTCCTCCAATGGAAAATCTTTCGACTTCAAATTGATGAAGAAGGATTTTCAGTTTTAATCAACTCACTTTTATCATTTTTGTCAATACTAATATATCGATTTTCCACAATCTTTAGATCAATTTTGATCGAGGATCCAGATATTCCAGTATCATTTGATAAGTTTATTTTCAATATATATTATTGTCCATTTCTATGGATCCTGACTGTTTATTTATGTAATTGGACACCTATGAAAGCATGGATTCAGAGGAAAGTGAAGGAGAACGAAAAGAAGAAAGAAGTGATTCCTGAATTCCAAATGGCTTATATTCCTGTTGGAGGTGCTGGCAACAGAAGCAATGACCGAGAAGAGGAAACAGTAATTTCTTATTTATCAGTTTCCGATTTCAGTGTTGTTCTATAAAAATATTTGATACTTGCTTTCTGAATTAATGAAATAAGATTTGTCAACTCTTACCAAGCACACCTGTCTATTTCAAGCATATTGATTGGTTTGAAACAAGCATTTCGACTTCATAGAATTCACCTGTTTGTGGTGCTTTCTCCAGTCATTCTGCTCCTTCTTCTCACCTGATTTTACATTTTCTTCTCGTAAATGCATATCAGCATATTCTCTGAGTCCTATAAAAATCCGATCGCGATATTTGATAAAGATGTTGGTTCTTTTGTAAATGATCGTCAAAAAACTTTCATTCACATTCCGGTTTCTCTATTTTTCATTGTTTTATATGTGAAGAAAATTGTAAAAGAGCGAAAATTCTGCAAGTTGTCCCCGTTCGAACTATACCATGCCTACATGTACTATCACGTATTCGTTACCTCATATGGTATGGCGACTACGTATACCAACAAAAATTCTCCTATACTTGAAACCATAACTCTGTTATCCCAGTGGGCACTGTTTTTCAATAGTTATATATTGTCGTGTTTAACCATTCTTCAAATGATTTTTTTGATTTTCAACAGGAAATCGATTTATATCAAACTGTTCGACACTTATTTGAATCAGGTTGTTATTTTCTGCTTCTCACTACCAGTTCTTATTTTTTTGAGACATTTGATATATATAAGTGAGTTTTGCGTCTTTTAATACCCTGTGTAAATGGAAGAAAACTTCTAATTTTCAACCCGCTTTTTTGAGTAACAAAGTTTTGCAAAAACGTCGAAAATAGTGCAAAAATGTATGTAATGTTACGAAGAACCACACCAAAAGTGAGCTTTTATTGAAGAGTGCGCCTCCATTAGAGGGTGTGCTTCTTTGTAAGAAAGACAATCTTACCAGGTTGTTTTTTCCAGGATGGCTCATCCTCAACTTGTCAGATAAAGAAGTCCATTTTGAACTGTTCACACTTGTTCCCGATTGTGTGATTGCTTGTCTAACACTTATCGTGCTCTTGCAATGGAGTATATTTAAACTTCAAATTGATGAAGAAGGATTTCAAACATTCATCAACTCTTTTTTATCATTTTTGGCAGCTCTCATTTATCGAATCATCTCAATCTTCAGAACTGTTTTGATTGAAAACCCGGATATTCCAGTATCATCTGACATGTTTATATTCAATATATATTATTGCCCGTTTCTTTGGATTCTGACTGTTTATTTATGTGATTGGAGACCTGTTAAAGCATGGATTAAGAAGAAAGTGAAGGAGAACGAAAAGAAGGAAGAAGAAGTGATTCCTGAGTTCCAAATGGCCTATATTCCCGTGGGAGATGCTGGTCAAGGAAGGAGAAATCGTGAAGAAGAGACTGTTACTTCTTATCTATCAGTTTCCAATGTCAGTGTTCTTTTCTAAATATTATTCAAAGTTTATTTTCTGAATGAAGTAATTGTTTTGAAGAACATGATTTCTTGGTTGTTACAAGGCTTGCTCGGAGAGAAGTTTTTCCGAAGTTTTTACGAAAACATTTTTCGGAAAACGGAAAATCGGAAACTTTTTCCGAGATTTTTTTCCGAAACAAAGGTCGGGAAAATCGGAAAATCTATAGTTCCGTTTTCCGAGGTCTACTTCAAATCTCGGAAATGATCGGGGGCGCTAGAAAATGCTTAGGAGGGAGCTATTTGCCACCGCGGAGTGTACCACTATGCTCGGCCCGGCTCAAATCGCTCCCTCCTAGGATTTCCTAGCGAGCCCGACTTTTTTCGAGGTTCTAGAACTCACCAAGATCTACAATTTGAGCTGTTTTCCAGCACACAAAGTTAACTTTGAAGCGAGTTTTTATTTGGCCCAGTTCGGCCTGGCCCGGCTTCCCGGATTCGAAAATATTTTTTTTTTTGAATTTTTTGAAACATTTTTTGACTGAAAACTCTCTGATTATTGTGATTTTGTTACATGATAAAATTTTTTGGAATACGCGAAGTCTGAAAAATTTAGTCTCGATATTATTTGCTTTTTGTTTTTGAGATAATGCGACATGTGTACTGAACTTGAACTAAAATCAAGTGAAAAACAATGTTTTCAACAATCCTTATTTCAAAAACTTCATTGTGAAGCCCTATCGAAACCGATTTTTTTTTTTGGATTTAGCGTGGTCAAATACATCTTTTCATGTAACGAAATCAAAAATATCATAGAGAATTAAATCCATTGCTACCTGTTTGAACTCGTTTCAAATCTTTGATATACTTGGGCTACAACAACAGTTTATTGATACCAACGCAATTAAGGACAAATCAAATCAGGCTTTAAGACATTGAGCGATTGCAGGAGGTAGTTTGTTTACTGATACAAAGATCTGTTTCCCAATTTGAGTGATTTGGTCAGCTAACTCCGAATCTCCCATCGATCTTAACTGCTGAGCAACGTTGGCAAGTAATCCAAGTATATCCTTTCCCATTTGGAATGCTTCTTTTGCTACGACGAACGGGAGAGTGAATATATCTGAATTCAAAAAATAAATTTTATCATGAGAGTAAATAATCACTTTCGTGCAGCACCGATCGAATTTTTTCAAAGCTTCTCTTAACGATTTGTACAGCTGAAAACTGCATAACTTTAGGTTTGTGGAGAAAAAGGCCTGAAATCTGGAATTAAAAAAAATAAAAATACCTTCTTGGACATCTTTTTCAAGTGCCGGGTGATGATCAACGACAGTCTTCATTAACGGCAGGAGAGTTGCTTCCGTTGTGTTTATGAACTTATACGTTAGTTCTTCCATGCAATCAATCTAGAAAAATGATTTCTGCTGTGTTGGTTTGCTGTCTCTGAAAATGTTTATTAAAAACTAACTTTTGGTTTGAGATTGATTCCGAAGATCTGGGCGGCCGCAGAATAAAATGTCACAGTAAGAATTAGTATTGAAAGAGACTTCATTCTGGAAGTGAATTTCTTCAGGTTGGCACGCTGCTTTTATGTTGCCCAAGCTCGTCTTGTTTTAGTGTTTTTACTGATAAGAGTTCAAGTTTCAAAGAAACCGCCTTTGACTTTTATGGTCTGGAGAGGAAAGTGTCAAGATATTAAATTTTTATCATAAAAGTTCTGAGTTGCCTATATTTTTATGAGTTTTTCTTGACTAGAGTGATCACTGGAATGTTTGTATATGACGAACTGCGTTGGACGAAACTTATCGAAATCGTTGCCTTTGCTTCAGACAAAAAGACAAACATAAGAATATCGTTAAATGAAAACAAACTTAATAGAAGAAAAGTTTTATTCATACTAAAATCATAAAACAATACTGACATCGGAAACCGACAAATAAGAAATCACTGTTTCTTCTTCTCGATTTCTCCTTCCTCTTCCTTGATTTCCGATAGGAATGTAAGCCATTTGGAATTCAGGAATCACTTCCTCTTTCTTCTTTTCAGTCTCCTTTACTTTCTTCTGAATCCAAACTTTCATTGGTGTCCAATCACATAAAAAAACAGTCAGAATCCATAGAAAAGGGCAATAATATATATTGAATATAAACTTATCGAATGATACTGGAATATCCGGATTTTCAGTTAAAATTGTTCTGAAAATTGAGATAATTCGATAGGTTAAAGTCATGAGGAATGTTAGAACAGAGTTGATCAATACTGCAAATCCCTCTTCATCGATTTGAAGTCGAAAGAGTCTCCATTGGAGGAACACGACAAGTATTAAACCGAGACTTAAAAAATCAATAAGTAGCACCAAGAGATCAAATTTGATATCCTTATCAAACGAGTTGATAATGAGCCATTCTGAGAAAAAAAGTCTGAA
>GL380383.1:0-25401 GCA_000143925.2 Caenorhabditis brenneri
AACCATGAAAATCACCAAAAGCTCTTCAGAATCTGTCACTGTTCTCAACAGGTGGTAAATGAAATCTCTCATTATCTCTGATTTCTGCTACATTCTCATTTTGCATTACATCAAAACTGAAAAAAAAGATGAAGCAGCTGAAATTTCAAGTCAGAGAAAGAGAAAGAAGCATATGGATATCAACAAAACTTGACATTAGTCTCCTCATAAAATGCTGTTTTTGATCGGAAACCCGAGCTCGAACAATTATACTGTTCTTTGTTTTCCGATTTATATGTTGCAGGATTTCAAATTATTATCTTTTCCATGGATTCTTTTGGTGGTTATTGAGTTCATATTGTATTTGGTGACACTGTATTTTGCTGAACCATTGATTGCAAAAATGATAAGTTGGCCTTATGAAACTGGATATTGGACATTGGAAGGTGAGTTATTTGATGAACAAAACACAAAAAGAAGAACAAGAGGTTCTGGTTTTTGGGTTCAAATTCGGTTCTTGTTTCTGTTGTTTTGTTGGAGAACTGAGTGTTCCCGGAAATGGAAAAATAGGTGTTTGTACCCGAAAACAAGAAAAAACCAGACGAAGATTGTGTTTGTTATGGATTAGAAACTCTGTTTCCAATATTAATACGTCACTTTTTCAGTTCTGAAATACAAGCCCTCAAGCAGTAATTCAAAAGTTTTCATTTTCCAGGAACAACAATTAAATCATTTTCTAACACAACAATAAGACAATGGTGGACTGAAGACAAGTCTGAAATGGTTCAGATAATTAATTTTGATGTTGATTTTCATTTCTTTGTTTCGGGATTCTTGAAACTCCATTATGCAATTTCAATGTCCAATATCCTTTTGGTCATTGCAATTGAACGATCTTTGGCATGCTATTTCTTGAATGATTATGAGAAAATGTCGCGTTTCTGGATAGCTATCACAATTGTTTTTGTTGATCAAAGTTTCAATTTTATTGTTTCACTGGTCTTTTATTTGAATTATGTCCCATTCCTTTTTATGATAGTTATCACTGGAACACCAAATGTGTTGGCTATCTCTGTGAGTTGTTGAATTTTCGAAGGAGTTTCAAAGAAATTCTGAGAAACTGTGTGAATTTCTGAACTTTCAGCTGATGCTATATTCCCGTCATTATAATTTGAAAGTGACTAGAATCCATGAGAAGTATGCTCATCAATCCAATTATTCATTGGCAGCAAGGTTTCAAGCCAAAGAGAATATCAAGTGTTTTGATATGATTGGAAAAGTTCTAATTGCTGGATTTGCAATTGTCTTTTTTGGTTTCGTGGTTGCGATTGCCTTGTTTTTGAATATATTCCCTCAACTGGACACTCTCTGGAATCTTTGTATTCTCGCAGTTATGAGCTTACCACCAATTGTTATATGTCCTGCTATCATTTATTCTGTTGATTCTTTTCGATGTTACCCTTTTCTACCTATTGATTACATTTACACGAAACTAAAGGTTGGCCAAAGAAAGATTTCAGTTGTTCCAAGGAAAGGAAGTTCAGCGAAAAGTGAAGTTATTCGAAAAGAAACAGAGACATACTTCAATCAATTGGCTGCTTCTTGGACTTAATCTACAAACTACAAATATGTTGTTTGTCATATTTGAATAAAAGAATGTCAAAATCTTCTTAATGTCGTTCTGACTTCACACATCTCAGATTAGAGGGGAACTTTTAGAGAGCGGAAATAATCCATAGCGTTGCTCGAGGCAACACATTCATTTCTTTTTTTTTCAATTTCCTTTCCTCTCACATTCGATATCTCATTCGTTTTTTAGTGTGAGAAGAATGGCATATTCAACAAGAAGAACAAGATCTTCTGCAAAGGAAACTGCTCCTCATAGACCAATGAGATTGAGGCTCAGATTGTGAGTTTATAAATACAAAACATTAAAATATTTTCATTTTCCGAAGTTAGTTGTTTCGAAAAAAAATGAGGGTCCGTAGAAGAAACTGGGAGGAGAACTATATTGAGATTCTTATTGAGACTAAAAAGACTCCGGTGCCTTGGTGTTTTGCCAAACGGGCCCTAGGTTCGAACCCACCAGAAGTATCTACTGTCAAATTTTTAGGGAGAATAGTTTTTTGAGTTCCACTCTCCTTCAAACTTTTTAAAATTTTCACTTTTTTCTCAAACCATGAACAAGTTCGACTCGACCTAAATCTTCGATTTGCACTTTTATTTTTGATGGCACATAATATTGGCTTCAGAAAATTAACGTTGGAAAGCGTTTTCTACTAGATTATGGTTCAGGCGAAAGTTCTATTGTGCGTCCAACATTTTTCTGAACTGTGTATACACCCGAAAGTCCGCAAACATCAAAACTGACGACATCTCAGCAAAGTGTTCACGGCCCCCGTTTGGCGACCCCCAGCCACCTGGGCTAAGGTTGTTTTCTGCATAGGGGAGGGGTACGATTAGTTGACCCCGCCAAATCGATCTGTTCACTTTTGCGGTGGTCCGTTCCGGCGTGTTGTCTCTTTTCCTGTTTCCGCAGCTCTTTCCAAACGAAATGAACTGAATTTTACGAAAGATTCACCGTGTAACGGGCATATTATTTTTTAGAAATTTATTTTCCAAGGAATACTTTTTTTTACTCACTCAAAAAACTTATATTCAGTGACTCCCCAACAATGGTTATGGCCGAAACCTATACACTAAATTCTGGGTATGAAATGCCCGTTCTCGGATACGGTACCTGGCAACTACCAAAGAATATTGCTGCCGAGAGAGTGAGAGATGCCCTTGAATGCGGATACCGTCACATCGATAATGCTCCCAGCTTCAGAAATCAAGCTGAAGTGGCTGCAGGTATCAAGGAATGGTGTAAAATTCGGAAGATTCGGGTGAGGGAAAACATCGAATGACTATGATTCACCAAGAAGTTTTCAGCGGGAAGAACTGTTTCTTTCATCGAAAATCTGGAATACACATCATTCCCGAGATAGATGTATGGAGCAGATAGAGAGTATGTTGGAAGACTTCGGAACAACATACATGGATCTTATCGTTATTCATTGGCCATTTGGATGGGCAGAAGACGAGCCGGTGACTGAGAAATCAGATATGGGAATGTGGCCACGTTGCAACAACGGAAAATTCAGATATTCGGATATTGATTATATGGAGACATGGACTGCTTTGGAAGATGCTCATCGATCTGGGAAGATTCGATCCATAGGACTTGCTAACTTCAATCTTGAGCAAGTGGAGAGAGTATGGACAAAAGGATTGATCAAACCTGCAGTCCTACAAGTGGAATTGAATCCACTTTTCACTCAAAAAGAGGTCAGAAAGTATTGTAAAGATAAAAGGAATAACTCTCACGGCGACTATGATAACTGGAAATCCTGGATCTGCCTATTATCGAAAACATGAAGATGAGAATTTGTTGTTCAATCCGGTTATTCAATCAATTGCAAGGGCTCATTCAAAAGTAAGAACATTCAATTGAAATTAAATCATGTTATTTTTTATTTTCAGTCAGTTGTTCAAACTCTCATTCGATGGATTATCGATATCGGCCACACAGCAATCGTCAAATCATCTGAAACAAGTATGTTCATCTAAACAAAACTGAGCGACCGAATAGTTTTAAAAAATTGAATGTCAAAAAATCAAGCCATTTGATCGGCTACCTACAGTACTGGTCATTATTTCACATTCAAAACGGTTTCTTTTAGTTGAATTTGGCTGACTTTGAAGATGTGCCACATAACCAAAAATTGTTTCAAAAACGTTTGGGTATAACAAACATACCTTAAACTTCAATTTGGTAGTCAGTCAAAATCAACTGAAAAAAAAACCGTTTTGAAATATGATCGGTACCGTAGTATTAGCAACCATTATTTCCAGGGAGAGCTCGAAATAACCTCAACGTGTTCAAGTTCCGTCTAACTGCTGAAGAGATTCAACGCATCGAAAACCTCAATCAAGACTTCCGTATTCTGAATCCACTTCTCGGCAACCACGATCATCCTTATTTCCCATGGCCGCATAAGAAAGCAGATTGATTTGTTTTCTTGTATTATTATTCACATCATATCCTATTTTTCGACACCGTTGTACCATTTTTTTTGAATCTCTGTTCTGTCATATAAAGATCTCTTTTTTAAACTCTATTTTTTCACTATGTTCTAATTGAATGGTTACCTTCCATTGACCTACTTGGCACACCAAAGATCACTTGTTGACCGTCAAAACACTTTCTGTCTGATTTCTCTAACGACTCCCAACTTTTTGCATTGTTTTTCTCTCTCTACACGTCGTTGACAGCAAGTGTACGAGTGGACAATATTAGTGCTGACACCAGAGTTCTGTTCATATTTTGCTGACAATTCGTTTCGAATTTTCAGGAGAATTGTATATATTTTTAACAAATGATGATATCATTTTTTCATTAACCAACAGTTTCTAATTTGAAGGCGTTACTTTTGAAGCAGATCCTTTATAAACCTAAGTCCTAATAATCTCTTCTTGAAGTTATTTGTATCACAGTAAAATGAAAAACTCAAGTTTTCCTAGGTCTGAATTATTTCACTGAATTCCATCGGTTTTGCGATTCAGCATTCGAAAACTACAGCAATCACCTAATCTAATGCCATGTATTTTTACATCCCAACCATTTCAAATCTTCAATTCTATTTTTAAACAAATACTTTCTTATTTTCAGAATGTCGTCTCCAACTCTGAAACTCAACTCCGGTCACTCCATTCCAACAATCGGTTTGGGAACGTGGCAATCGAAGCCTGGAGAGGTTTCAGCTGCTATCAAGACTGCCGTTGCAGCCGGATACCGTCATATCGATTGTGCTCACGTTTACCAAAATCAAAAAGAAGTCGGAGAGGCTCTCAAGGAGATTTTCGACGAGGGAAAAGTCAAGGTTAGTGTCTCATATCTTTTCTCGGTTCATTGTTGCAATTTTCAGCGCGAGGAGCTCTTCATCACCTCGAAAGTTTGGAATACTTTCCACTCTACAGCCAAAGCTCATGAGAACATTGACATCATTCTCTCGGATCTCCAACTCTCTTATGTTGATCTCATGTTGATCCATTGGCCACAAGGATACGCAGAAGGCGAGGGACTCTTCCCAGCTGGTGAAAACGGAAAAATGAAGTATTCGGACATTGATTATCTTGAGACATGGAAGGCCCTTGAGGCAGCACAAAAGGCTGGAAAATGCCGTTCGATCGGACTCTCTAACTTCACTCACAAACAAATTCAACGTGTTTGGGATGTTGCAGAAGTGAAACCAGCATGTCTTCAAGTCGAATTGCATCCATACTTCACTCAAGTCAAACTTCGTGAATTCTGTAAAGAGAAAGGAATCGTTGTTGTCGGATACTCTCCACTTGGAAATCCAGGATCCGCTTTCTTCCGTAAGGACGGAGATCCGAATGTTTTGACTAATGAGGTCGTGGCTGGAATTGCCAAGGCTCATGGAAAGGTAATATATCGTAATGAAATAGATGTTAGCATCAAGTAATTTTCAGAGCCCAGCTCAAATCGTCCTTCGCTGGTTCGTTGAGAGCGGACTTTCTGCTATCCCAAAATCTGTTACTCCACGTAAGTTTCTTTTCTTTTGAGTTTCAAATACATGTTCTTACCTTGCTTAACCTCACTGGCTTATCTCCCTTTTATTTTCAGAGAGAATCTCTGAAAACTTTGCCGTTTTCGACTTCCAACTCACTCCAGAAGAGGTCGCTCAAATCGATAAACTCGACAAGAACTGGAGAATTGTCGATTTGAGTCAACGCGACGGCGATCACCCACACTGTCCATTCCTTGACGAGTTCTAATTCATTCATGCATACTTTCCCCCCTCATTTCCTTTTGATTGTAATATTTATATCTGTGTTATGCGATAATAAATTATTGTGACTATCATTTCAGAAAGAATCCTTGACAACTTTTCGGTATTCAATTTCAAGTTGACATCGGAAGAAATCAAAGCAATTGATGATTTGAATCGTGGCTGGAGACTTGTGGATCCATCACCAAGAGATGGAGATCACAAATATTTTGGATTCAATGATGAATTTTAATTTTGGAAATTTTGAAGATATAGATTTGATCGGAATGAATTGTAATTTATAAATCAGCTGCTTTGTCTGGTGATATCATGTTTTCGGAACAATATTCAGAGCGAATACTGGTTATCATGGAGAGAACAACTTCCTCGTAGTAATAAATCGGGAGCTAGGTTTCCGAAAATCGGAGGAAAAACGTAGAAATTCGAAACACTTTGCCGACAGGTAAACAAAATTTCAGTACACGACGCGTCTTCAATATCGATGGCTTCCCGATCCATATGACCTTATTCTCAATAATCCAATAAAAAAAACGCAGTTTTTGAATATTATATTATTTATTGATTAACATCAGAATATTAGAAACAACAAATGACAGAGAACAAATCAATACAAGAGTTTAACAAGAGTATTATATCCATCGCGAGTTCTTCTTGGTTGTTGCATCTTCGGAATGACATCTTGAGCAGTGGCGGCTGGCTTGACGGTGGATGGAGCTGGTTGAGGAGTTGAAGATTGAATTGGAGACTCGGCTTTCGGCGTGGAGACAGTAGTTGAAGTATGAGCAAAGTGCTTCTTGGCCAGTTGAGCGAGTTTAGCCTTGATCTCGAGATTTTGTCTCTCGATTGGGCAGAGAATAGTGGATGATGGGGCAGAGTTTTCATTAGTAGCAGTGGTGTTGGGGGTGACAGAAGACATAGTTACAGTGGAGAATGAATGGAGAGCGCGAGATGAATGAATGTCTCGAATGAGGAATAAAGGGCAATACTCCAGGTTTATATACCCCCAACTATCCCAAAAGGGAAGAGTGATGGGCGTGGCTCTGCAGGACGGACCATCTGCGCTTGCTCCTGGGAAAAATCAGGTCATCTGCCTATAGAACAATAGAAGGAGCCATAAAACAGTATGTCATTGTCACTTGAGATTAGTAGATAGAGATCTAAATGACTGAATATAGTGCTGCACAATGTCAGGTTACAATATACCTTAGCATATGAACAAATGGAAAGGATAAGATTATTTGGTTCGAAGACACAGAATTCAAAATTTTAAACTTGTGGAATGTAAAGTGTCTGGGAATGACTCAAAGAAAGACGGACGATGATGTGGTTTTAGATGATAATCATTTTCTCACACTTTCAGAGAAAAAATGGAATTAAAAAATTATTGGAATATCAGAGAGAATAGTTCTCAAGACATTTTGTGTTAGTTTCTGAGGATTTAACAGAATTACTTTCAACGAGCGACTGCCAAGAACCAGTGGGCATACCTAACAATGCCTAAAGAACAAGGTTTTTTTTCCGGCCACGGAACCCTTTTCAAATGAAAAATCTGATCCTTTTGGATTTGATTTTTGAACGTCTTCGTATCTCATGAGTTCTCTGAAATAAAGTTCAAACGCCCTATTCTATAGAAGACAACTCGATCAAATTCAATTCATTTCTAATGTATTCCTCCCTCAATTCTCTTCTTCATGACGTTATAGTTCTCGACATTTCAATTAGAATTTCCCATTTTCAGATACTTTTTCGAAGCAGCTGATACCTATCGCTGTTTCATATATATTCTAACATTTCTCCATTATTCTTTCCAATCCCTTCTCAAATCTACATCAATGAATTTACTTTTAACTGATGAAATTGTTATTTGGCTTCCAATTCATGAAATCAATAATCCAGCATATACGAATTCAAATTATTTAATTTTCAACATTTTATATTTCATTTTACTATCAATATCTGCATATTTTACATGGATTCTTGTGATGACATCATGGAAAATTCGAAAGTTTCATAAGAATATGACAATTTGTTTCTGTTTTTCTTTCGGTTCTTGGGTCGAATGTTGGTTAGGATTGATACTCGTATGGCCCTATAAATGTGGATTGATATTCGTGGAAGGTGAGGGTCTTGAATTTGAAAACTGAAAGAAAAACTGAAAACGTTTTCAGAGACCCATCAAAAATTCAGCAACTTTGAAACGACAGATCGATCTATGATGGCTCGAATCACCAATTATCCTGAGACCACATGTCTATTCTGTGGTTCTTTTCTCATTTGGCATTATTTAGCATCCACTGTTGCTGGAATGTGCAATTTTGTAGTTGAAAGAGCAATTGCATCTTTCTTTTTTAGGTGAGAAAGAAACATTTTGAAAGTTTTTCCGAAAAAAGATTTTCAGTGACTATGAGAAACGAAATAGAAGTTATATTGGATACACTTTACTGGTTACTTCACAATTCTGTGTTTTTCAAGGATCACTCCTCGCTTTTTTCTATTTAATTTCCCTGAAAACTGTTTTAGTCATAGCAATTTGTTTCCTGATCTGTGTAGTTTCGGTGAGCACTTTTCTTCCAACTCATCATTTTTCATTACTTGATATTCAGACATTTTTCTTCCTCCTCCACTATAATACTTCTCTTCGGAATCGTTTGGATATCAAACAAACCAATCTCTCCTATAATCTGGCAGCCAGATTTCAAGCTGCTGAAAATGCTCGTTCTCTGAAACTTGCAATTTTTGTGTTCACTGTGATCTGTTGCATTTTCACCGTAGCCATTTCAATGTTGGTTGTTTGGGTCTGGAAATTGGTTCCAGAATATTATGACGTGGCAATTATGACTGCATTCGAGTGTCTCGTTTCTTTGTGAGTTTTCGAAGGATAGGAAAAGATTGAAATTGTGTGTTGGGGTGTGGTTTTCACCTGTTTTTTGGAGATGTTAGAAGAACTTTGATACAGGATGTTTGAACAGTGATTTGTGACTTATCTGGAAGAAATGGGATTATGATTTGAAAGATCGAAGAAAACTGGAAACTAAACTCTGGGTTCTGGAATAAAAATAGCGAAGGAGTTTTTAAACGAAACATCGGTTAACACATAAAAGCATTATAAAGGAAAAAAAATATTGCTGTGCAGTTTTTTCTAACTTTGGTTCTTCCACAATTCCAAAATTTAAGACCAAATGTTTCTTCCAGAAATCCTCTCTTCGTAGTCCCTGCTGCGATGTTTTCTGTTCCTGAATGGAAGATTGCATTCTACAAACACATGCCTTTCATCGGACGTCGTTATCATCGCCGTCGAAGACCTGATAGTGATATTCTTGACCATGAGCTTCGTGTCAGTATGGAAACTAATTTGTATTTTGTTCAACTTGAAGATTCTTGGAAGAATTCCGTTTTATAAACTCTTGTCTACATTTTTTTAATGTTTCTAACATCCATAAAAAAAAGAAACAAGAAATCAGAAACCAATGTAAATTCACATTCCAATGAAATTTGCATATGGGAAACTAAAACAATTCACAGTTTCTCTCGAACAAAACAAATAAAGAGAAAAGAGATTCCCTTTCATATTCGTTTCATCATGCCGAAATATCGATTGGTTTTCCTTTTTGTTATTCTGATGACAGTGTCAGAAGCCACGAATCTGTTGACCTGTACCTCGAGTGAGTTCTTTGGGTTTCGGAAGAAAAAGGAAGTTTTGGAATCTGAGGAAGCAGTCAAAACAAAACTTAGGTTTCCAAATGAAAGAGTTTCAGAGGAAGAACCAATTCTTGTCAGTGGTTCGATCAACAAGGAGTTCTCCATGCAAATCACGGATAAGGTCAAGAACTGCAACGGGTATTGTGTGAGGTAAACGAAACGAATTACTTTAGCTTTTACTGATTTCAATATAACGATTTCAGCAAACTGATCTCCCTGGACGCAACCATGGCGGATGGAAATCAGGCTCACATTCGAAATGTTCACTTCTCGTGTATCCCGATTGTTCCGAAGGCTGAGCAAATGTGTAGTGTTAGTTTTTAGAAGAATTTTCATTTCAAATTTAGGATCTCTTCAGAAGACGTGTACTACTCAAATCTACAAGAATGATAAGACGAGCAAGTCAATCGACAGAAGTGTTGGATCGCTGAAACGGGTTTTGGTTAAGGAGATTGGGGTGAGTGAGATCTTCATGCAATTGAAATTAAGAATGAGAATGTACCTTTTGTTTTCTGTTGAGTAAAAGTGATGTGGAATTGATTGAGAATCAAATTTTTAAAATCAATTTTTTTGCGTTCCTACTTCAGTAACAAAAGGACGTCTAGACTTTCTTCTACTTCATTTCCCGCTATGAAATCTGAAAACATGAACATGTGGTAAATAACTGCGGAGTCTTAAATTTGAATCCTGGGTTCTATTTTTACCGTTCTTTTCATTCACTATTTCGCAAATTGATCTCAATACCTATTCCCTGGAATACCTCTCCTCCTATCTTCAAATATACCCATTTTCCAGGATTTCTCATTTGAAAAGGCTGAAGAGAAGACGTGCTGCTGCAAGGATGCAAAATGTGCTCGCCGCCTGGATGCTACCATGCGTCTCAACCTTCGTTCCAATTATAAAATTCATTGAAACCCCCAATTTATTCGAAAATGAATATGTCTTTTCTTCTCCCCCTTCTCCTCTTTTCAACACAAATTGAAATCGCTCTTTTGATGCCTGACCACCGGAAAAAGAAGGTTTCGTTTCGTTTTGTTTCTCACGAAGTCTATCTCTGCGTCTCCACTCTTCATACACTCTCTCTTCTCCAGAGGGCTCTGGAGCCATAAAGGGAGGAAGGAGAGCGCGCGTTTGAGGGTTTCCATGGAGATGCCATATCAAAAGCGATAACGCTTTTTGTGTTTATGTATATATGTGTGTGTGTGCATGTGAGTGAGCAGAAGAAGGATCTGCACCAAACACACCCTCTCTTTTGCTCTTTTTCAATACGTATAAGTTCATTAGAGTGTGATTTTGTAGTGGTAGTGGTTAGACGGCTAATTGTAAGAGGATTAAGATGAGAAATCAAGGGGTGGGGCTAGAGTAATTAGTAGAAAACTGTGATTCATAGAAGATATGTTTTGGAATCGGTTGGATAAAGTTAGAGCTTTTGTTGTAGGTGATCACTGAAATGAGTGCTTTTCTGGTGACTCATTTCATTGAAGTAATGGAAAAAAGGTTGTGAAATTCTAGTGAGTTGCCTTGATGACAGAGCTTTCTGTCTGAAGTGCAAAGCTAATCAAGATTAGCTCACAGATCCCAAACGCTGTAGTTTTTTGACATGACACTCCAATAGGATTTCGATGCTAATCACCTGAAAAACTGTTATATTGTATTCTTTTTCTTTTCTTGAACTTTCTTTTTTTTTTTCTTTCCTTGAACTTTCTTTTACTCATTTTTATCTACTTCCAGAACAAAAATCACTATTGCTATGCACTAAAATGCTGGATATGATACTTTATTGCTATTTGCTTGAATATGTTTTTTATTATGATCGTTTTCTTTTTTCTGAAACTTGTGCTTTCACACACTTCTTGCTGTTTATGGTCTATTCATATTGAACATGACGTTTTTTTTATTCTCACCCCCTCAATTATCCTTCCCTCCCTCTCCCAAATTTCTCTCCAAACTCGACAACTCTTCAACTTCAACATCATTTTTCACTTTTCCAGCTGATTTCCCATTTTTCAGAATCTTGTGATATTCATCAAAACTTGCCTTAAAAATGCCAACTCCATCGACAAAGAAAAAAGTGAAGAAGATAGCTGCAGAAGATCCACTATCCTCTTCTGGAGTCTCTTCACTCTCCGGAATTTCTTCATATAACATCCGAAAAATTTCAATTTATAAGAATGGCGATCGGTATCATCGAGGCGTTAAAGTAAGTTTACTTTTGATTCAAAGGTAGTTTGAATTCTAATTTTTTAGTTTGTGATAAATCCACGTGTCGTCAAGGATATGGAACCATTGCTCAATCAAATAAATGACCGCATTGAACTTTCGCATGGCGCAAAGAAATTGTATACAACTGATGGAAAAGTGGTTGGATCGATCAAAGAGTTGGAAGACGGAAAGGTAGGTTCAGTGATTCATTAATTTCCGGTAGAGTACTTTTTAGGTGGGGGAGGTTGTACTAGGAAAGGGCACATAAGGATTTTATGATTTTAAAGTTAATAGATTCAGAATTCGCTCATTTTGAAGTCAGTTGAACAACTGAACAGATTAATTCCAACAATTCAAACTTCAAAACTTTCCTTTCCAGATCTACGTAGCCGCTTCTGCCCAGTTCATCCCAATGAGATACGGAGAATTTGCGGAGAAAGTTTGGAAACCGCCGAGCCGTAAACATAGTCCCATTATGAGTTCTGATCGAATTAAAACAGCAAGAACGAGGAGTCAAGATCCAGGAAGACGGAGACAACCACAGAATTCTGGAGTATCAAATGTACCACAAAACACTGCATCCGGTGTTCAAAGAAGTCGTTCTGTGAGGACGTTGGCTGAGGATCGGAAGTCGAGAAGTGATAATTCAAACGCAGCACGTAACGCGAATGGAAATGTATCCCAGGTTCCAAAGAAATTCGATCAACCACGACCAAAAGCCCCAGTCCCGAAACCATCCCTTCCAAAACCAAGAAGAACACTTCCTGCATCGACTACGACCACCAAAAAACCACCGACACCGAAACGAAAAATATCGAAAAAGGTGCTCGGAGCAGCGGCTGGAGTAGGCGTTACAGTAGTCGGAGCAGCTGCTCTTGGAGCCGTCGCCGCTGCTTCTAAGAAAGGAAAACCAGCAACACCGAAACCAAAACCAATTCCAACTGCTTCATCTGACATTTCTACATCTTCTGTAATGCCTGTTCCAAACGTGGAAACTTCTGGAGCTGCTGAAATTTTGGAGTTTCCAGAAGAAGAGAAGAAAATTGATGTTGCAATGATCCACCGTACTCCAACTCCTCCACATATTCCATCTCGTTCCGCATCTGCAAAGTCAGTCAAGAAAGCTACTCCAGGGACACCTGCAGACAGGTCAGCAAAGGTTTTGGAGGCTAAAAGTGTTTCACAGTGGGTTTGAAAACAGTAGATAGTAGTCTAGAATTTTTTAGCTGATATTTTCTGTGGTTATTCTGAATGAACAATACTTCCAGACAGCCGACTCCAGAAGAGAGTTCCGAAGACGAGGGGCACGAAGAAGATGATGATGAGGATGTGGAAGATGATGAGGAGGAAGCTGGATCCGAGGAGGTAGAAGAGCCATCAGAGGAAGAAGAAGAAGGAAGTGAAGAAGGAGAGGATGAAGAGGAAGAAGAAGATGAGGAGGAAGAAGAAGAGGAAGAGTCAAGGGCAGGAACACCTGCGTCCAGGAAATCTTCGTCAGCAGTCTCGTAAGTTTGAAGGGAGGGGAAGAAACAATGAAAACTATTTGGGGATATCTAGAATTATTCAAATCTTTTGAATTTCAGATCCGCCGGTTCCCATGACGACAAGAAACATAAAGAAGCCAAGAAGTGATCATTTAACTGTGAATCTCTCAAATTTCATTTATTTTGTTTTTGCTTTTTACACTACACTCTTATGCAACCTTTGATGATAATTTATACCGTCCCTCCCGCCAACTGTATTTCTTTTTTTGCTAACTTTTTGAAAACATTTATTGACTTCTGAATAAACGATGGCTAGATCGAAGTCTTCAGATTTTAATGTCAAGAAAAAGAACAACTAGACATCCTTTTGAGACCTAGGCAGTATTGATAAATAAGAAGATTTAGCAAACTACGAATACTTGGAGAACACATCCATTTTCAAAAAGTCCCCTTACTTTTTTGTCAAAGCTACAGCCCATTTTTCCCTTCTAACTCTCAAACTTTGAACTTTCTTCTCATCTTTCAACTTTCCCACATTTCATGACTTTTCTGCTAATTTTTCTCGTTCTTATTTCTGATATCAGCTGCATACAATTCTTATCAAAGTTGCATTTTGCAATCGGAATTAGGTACTGTAGAAAAATGGTGAAAAATGAATGAAAATCACGTAATTTTTGATTTCCAGACAATGAGCTCAAAGTTCAGAAACAATTCGTCATTTTGAAGATGGTTTGGAACTAGAAAACTTTTTGTTTGTCAGGAAGAAGACAGAGAAAGAGACGAAAACATTCTAGTTGCTGGTGAAACTGCTCATAGATCTCTAATAAATAAATTCATATAGCGACAGTCAGATTGCTTTCCGAGCTGTTCAAGCCACAGTGTAGTTCTTGTAATTGTTTTTGTTCTTCTAATCCCCTGCAACTAAGTGGCATTTGCATCACAAGTGAATCTTGGAACAATTCTTCTGGACCTCTAATAGCTCTTCCATTTTGACACATGTAACGTTAGAAACGCCGCACTTTCTAGCTTCTCCAACTCCTATCCAGCGTTTCTTTCAGTTTCCCTTTCCATACATACCCTTCTGCTGAAGGGGTCACCAGCATTCACTTGAATACTTTGATCAGTTCTGATGTTCTAAGATCAAGCTGAGTTGGTCGTCAATCTAGCTTCTCACTCAATTTTCGCTCTTATCACCAGCGTGTCCCACAGAAATAAACGTACTTTGTGCCAGCTTGATCAGACACGAACCGTCACGACTTCTTCTGAATTATTGGCGTGTTTTCCGTCTTCTTTACCATCCCTTTGCGCCTTTTTCGTGTAATTAAACCGGTCTGATAGACTATCAAAATACATCATATCATATCATTTCCCTCCCGTTCTCTCTCATCTGATTTATGGATTGATTTTGATTTGGATACAAAAACTTTTACTTTCTCCTTTTTTCAGAATTATTGATGTTTCTATAATCTTTTTATTCCCCTTCTTTTTTCGAACATGCAGTGTGATAGTGATGCAAACTCATCAAAACACAATCGTTTTCTCTACTTCTCTCCGATCTATTTTCGTTTTTACATCAGGTCGTTGGGTCTACAATGTTTCAATGAGAGAGAGTGGATTGAGATCAAACTATCATTCGTCTACTTATTTTTTTTGACTTATTTGTTTTTGTTTTTGCAGAATAAGATGGGTAGTTTTAAGATCAAAGTTTTTTTTGGACTGTAAAAATTATTATGAAAAGTTTTTGATTAAATAGAAACTCGAAACAAAAAGACCTGTCATTTTCTGTATTGAATCTGATTTTATTAGGCTCCGACTCACTAGGGTACCTTTACACATGAAAATGGAGTTTCCGTCAGTCAGCTTTGGTTATCTGAAAATGATGCTACATTTTGGAAGAATGTATTCTACTTTCAGTAATAAGATTCTAAATTTTATGAGCCACCTATGAGCCAGAGCTGTTTTATTTCCTTCCACCCCATATTTTCGAAATTTCTAGGCCACCCAGCTGACCGCCCATAACAGTTTATGATCTTTAAACTAGTCTAAAACGTGATAAGGACCTTCTCACCGTCCTGTTTTTCATTTGAAACGTACACTTTGACCTCATTATGAAACCATGATAACTTCACTGTATTGGGAGCTCTCGAAAACAAACCATAATCGGATTATTTCGATGAAAAGCACAGTTAGATTGAAGACTGACTCTCAAAAAGTGTAGTCATTTATTCTAGCTTTTCTGCATTTTGTGCTCTAGTGTGATTGATTGATCAACGTCAATAAATAATCCTCTTTTTTTCGTTTTCTTATCAATTTAAAACGTCTTCAAACTCGCTCTCGATTCCTCGATTTTCACTGAATTCTCCTTCCACAAACCCTTCTGTACTAGGAGCCCCGATGGAGGAATGATAAGAGTGAAGAGACGAAACCAATCATTTTGATATGGTCACACTTTCATGACACGAACTTGATTTAATTTGTTGTTTATTAAATTCAAATTTATTGAGTTTTTAGAGAAAGACTGTATTGAAGGATTTCAGGGTAGTTTATTCGGATGATGCGGATCAGCTGGCAGCATTTCTGATAATAGAAGAATAGGTATGGTTTGATTTTTAATGAACATTGGCATGTAGGTCAAATTTTTGATTTCATAAATGGTCAGAAGAATTGTTGCTCCTCAATTTTATAGGGTAGCCGCTGTTATATAATCAGATTTTGTATCTTGTACGAGGCTGCTAGTGCTTTCATAGTCTCATATTCACAACTTTTTTACCTATCCGATTCCGCATCCTACCTTCAGAGCATAAATTCAACCTGCAATAATCGCAACTACAGTAACTCCACCTTTATCAACCAATGGGAATGAATTGATAGGCGTCAAGAGCTTCCTTTTTTGCTGCTCTCATATTGATGCTTACATCAGGGATACTGTTTTTTTCCGCTAAAAGTATTTTGGTCAAATGTGGGATTATGTTATGGGACGATGTAGCCCGATATGATTTCTCGGGATCCTGAAAACTCGGGTTATCGAAGTTCAGGTTTCCTGAACCTGCAACCAGTGGATCTCAAATTTCGATTACAATGATTTGAATAAGACGTTCGAAGCGAAGACTACAATTTCAAAATTATAATAAAAACCTTAATCTCCATTTTCGATTAGGACCTTCGAAAACATTCTTCAGAAGTCAAAAGTCCAGGAAAGCTGGATTATCCGTTTAGGGACCTCAAAACATAGATTCCGGAGTTTGGTTCCCGCCCTGTTCATTTAGTCACATCAAAACACAATTCGTTGAGAATCTAGTGCAAGCGAGCTCTCTTTGAAATTACCTTTCCTGTATACAACCATTGGCAGTTACTGTATCATCCCACCGCTTCCTCCGTAGGGCGCGTTATCATTCAACTTCCTTCATCGGTAGGTCAAAAGTTCATAGTGCGCTCCACCGCACACCTGTGTATACGGGGTGTAAATGAATGTGACCAAACTGTATTATGTAGAGGAGAGAAAGCAATGTCCTGTTGTTATCGCCGAGAAGAGCATGCAGGAGGTACAGACAGTCTTCTAACACTATTTCAACGCTCTCGGTCCAAATTCTCTCTAATCAGTACCCTCAACTTTCTTTCTTTTTCTCTCTCTCTTTTTTATTAACTTCAGTTCTTTTTTTCCTTCTTGACAAGTCGATTCTTGGAAACGTATCACCTCATTTATGATCGTTTCAATGATTTCGTACTTATCATTCATTGGTATCATTCGGTGTTGTTAATGGTCAAGCTTACCACCTTTTCTTTCATTGAGAGTCAAGCCTAGTAGCACACTTTCGTAATGATTTCATTTACTTCGACTATGATTCCAATTTTCTGAAAGCTTTGAAGCGTCGATTTGAATAAAGCTTCTACAGATTCAGGATTTTTATTGGTTCTTTTCTATTTCTTCGATTGGTTCTTGCCTGTTTCTTGTTAGCCAAACTTCCATTTTTTATACTGATTGATTCTTCCGAAGAAACGTAACCTTGTTAGGTTTGACACGTTCTTCTTTTTTCTGAATTGAACAAATTGGGTGCAGGAGAGGGCAGAGCAGCTGGACAGCCTGGTTTCTCTGTACTCGCTTCTTCTGTCTTCCCTAATTGATCTTTGAGCATTTTTCTCAAAACTGGTCTGAACTAGATTCCAAAAAAAAAACTTTTACGGCTCCTGATCCCAAATTACGTATTTTTCAGTAACTGAATCTTCCCTTCTCCTCCCCAGCACCTCAAAATGCAACCGTCCTACGATGCGGATGATTTCATGCGTCGTGGATTCTTCGGATCCTTCATTGGATTCCGAAAGCGATCTTCCAGTAAACCAGGTAAGCATTTCTTTTGCAAGAACAGCGTCATTCACCTACCATCGTCACCTATCAATTATCACCAATTTTGATTGATTTTCATTTCCTTTTTTTCGGTATTTATCAGCCACCATTTTTAAGTGTTCTTTGCACGTATTTTCAAGAATATAATGTTTTGTTTCAAAGTGCATTGAGTCACTATGTTATTTATTTGGGGAAAAGTGAAGAAAGCTGGATAGGAAAAGTGTCAGAAAAGAATGGTTAGTTTGGTTCAGAGAGAATAAAATATGTCTGAGCCAACAGTATGTATTGAAGGTTTCTTATAACTGTTTATATTTTTGAATAGTGCTTTGAACTTTCCGAATCTTACCCCCAAACAAGCTGATGTTGCTAAGGTGCACGCTTATTCTCAGAATCGCCTCACTATCACCTGTTCTTGATTTTCTTCTTACAGCCCATTCCCCATTCGCCATCACTCTGAAAATATAAGAATGGGTTAAGCATTCTGCAAAGTACTTTCCCTCCCTTGTGACTCTTTTTCTTTTCGTTTATTATTCCATTATCATCATTCAAGATTCACAATTTCTTTGCACTGTCTGATGTTCATTCAACAGAATTTTGACTCGTAGAAACCTGAAATTGCATCATATTGTTTCTTGACTCCACCCCTTACTCAATATTACCTGCCCATCTTAAAAAGACCCATCTATTCATCACAAATTTCTGCGACCGTTTTCCCCCACCAATCTACTATTTACGTCACAATTCCTACCTTTGCATTAAGAACATAAATGACCGAATGACAATGACAGCAGGTGGTTTCCAAAGTGGAAACGGCCTTGGCGCGGTCATTCACAAATCAAATTTACTTCGTTTTCGAACGGTTTTCTTTTCAGTTAGAGTTTAGTTTAAAAATTAGACAAGACGCTATGGTCTTGAAGCTGACAACTGTAAGGTTAGTCATTACAAAATTTGAGCAAATTTTGACTACCTACGAAGACGGGTGCAGCTGGAAAATCAGGTTTTGAAATGGCGGGACTTGACCTTCCCAGTACAATCTAGTTGGCATCATTCCAAGTACACTCATTTTCATCTTGTTCACATTTTGACAATGTTTACTTGACTTGCTGTCCGTTTAGATTTTGATTGTAAAGTCAAAATTGTTACAATATTTTTTCGAGAATTTTATTTTCGGAGCTCCGTGTCGACAAGCTTTGACATTTCTTATCATTATAAGCAGGGGAATACATGTACTAGTCATCACTCTTAGTTACGGAGAAACATTGCGTAATCTAACTCTTGGGTGCCCTTCTATTAGAGGTTTCACTTTCTTCCATTTTTTGTTATTCCCCCTTCTCTTTTACCCAGCTGTTCGTAATCCTCCCGAACACGTGTCTCGTTTCTTCCCAATAATTTCTAAACAACCTTCCAAAATGTAACAAAAAAAATCATGTGCAACAATTCGGTCCAAATAGCTTCTCTCTAAATCTCTCCCTCTTCCACACTATTTCCTTCTCTCTTTCTCTCATTTCCTCTTTCACTTTCCTCACTCTTCTAACACAAACAGAAACTTATCAATTCTATCAATACGACACACACACTCAGCCATACGTCTTAGTGTCCAATGAATTGCATCATATTATGTTTGCTGACACCTTTTCTACAAGAGAGACAGAAGAAGACTCTTTTATAAACATTTTCTTCTTCCAGAGCCTCCACCACTACCACCAAAATTCACTGCTCCACCACCACCACCTCATTCCACTCATTTCCAGTCGTCTAGTTCGACTGTGGTGGTTGCCCCTGAACAGCAACATCATCATTTGAGTGTTCCACCACATCAGCACAATCAAACGGAATACGATATTTATCGAGAGATTGTTTCGGAGGCAGAGTTCATTGAGAGATCCTCACCAGTGAGTTTTTGAAAATTTTTTGTTTAAAAAACTGGACCTTACTGAACTTTTGTTGCTCTAGATTGTTAGGTTTCATGCTTCAAAGTTCTGAGTTTGCAGGAGATGAAAAAGTTGCGTCAAAGTTGAGAAATGTAGAATTTATTCTAATATTTCTGGAGGCTCAGGATCATACCTTTTGTAATTTTCTAATCTTATGAGCTTTAAAGTAATAAAGATTTCCCAATTGAGCCTAACAATAATTTCAGAAACAATTACATGTCTCCATTTCTGACCACACCCTAAAGGTGTTGTTGCTCTAGCCTAGACTAGCCCAGATTTTCGATGGCTTCTGCCTTCATTCACTCATTATTTTTCTAATTTCCGTGCATCTATTTCAGACCACACCCGACTTCTCGTCTCCCACAACTCCTCAACCTCCAAACTACTACTCTCCACTTCCACTACCAGAACGATTCCAACAGTACGATCCATCGTTCCTTCCACAAGTGCCTCCTGAAATGATGCATCATCCATCTCAATACCATATGGTTATGAGTCCGATTGCACCCCATCCAATTCCTGTGGATACCAATGGAGTGCCTCTCGGAACTCGTAAGTGAAATCTCAATTTTTTGATGTGTTTTGAAAGAGAAAAAGGATATGAGTTTAGTTCTGGAACTTTCGAGTATAATACCTTCTCATCTTGTAATATTTTTGATCCGTGATCTCTTCTGATGCTAATTCTTGGTTTATGAAATCAGATGCTCTTTATACACTAGATTAAGAATAGATTTTCATTTTCATCGTCTTCTGGCGAACATGAAAAAAACAAAACAAAATGAAGCCCTAAACCGGATATTCTCAAATTTTATCTTCATTTTTTGGCTAGTATTGGTTTTGTTTACCTTTCAAATTTTCGATTTTCAAATCATTTGTCGAAAGAAAATATAAACAAAAATTATTTATTCCAGAATGTCCGATGGCTCCACCACCGTATTCTTCTTTTGCTGCTCAAACTTCATCTGGAATTCCCCAGCAACAACAACAACAAATTCTTCCACAAATGCAGAATATTCCATTTGATGTAAAGAGAGAAATTCAGGATCATTTGGTGGTATGTCTTCTTATTCTTATGTTATTTCCACAACTCTATTTGTTCCGACTTTCAGCTGAACAATGGAAAACAACCAATGTCAATTGAAGACATCGTGAAGCTTGTTGTCGTTGCCCTCAAAGATTCTCAAATAGAAGAGCAGCGTGAAGAGGAAGAGTCTCCAGAAGAGATCCTCCGGAGAAAGAGGATTCAGAATAATCTTGCTGCCGCCAGATACCGAAAGAGACAACGTGAAGCACGTGAAAGTGCGGAGCAAGAGTTGGGGGATCTGACCAAAAGAAACGATGAGCTCCGCGAGCAAGTTTCGAACATGGAAAGAGAGATTAGCATGCTGAAGCAAGCGGTTCTTGGAAGACAGAACTAGATAATGGATGTTTCAGTTTTTGCAAATGTGCTCTATCTAGATTTTCAAAGCTACAACATTCCAGCCTTCATTTATTTTATTTCTAGAGTTTATATTCATCAAATGTGCCTCCTCTATCCCCGTGACAACTACATTATACTATGTTTCATCCCAATTCACTTTTCAAATTTCAGATTTCTTTTTTTCTAAATTTTTGTATGTACAAATTCGGTGATTACATAAATTTTTTATTGCCAAGAACTCTTCAACTGCTGAAAATACGTGTCTGTTTCCCTTTGTAGTTCGGCGTCTCGTTCAAGTGGGGCCACCATTGTTACAGTATTCTTTCGAGCTGCAGCAATTTTTATAGAAAATGGGAGGTGGAATAATTTGTAGTTTCTCCAAGAACTGACGGAATATATCAGGGTGGGACCAATGAGAAGAGGGCCTCTGAAAACAGTAGAGTTAAGGGTTGGAAAAATTTCTATATTTCTATTTCTCACGACTGTTCACATGCTCATTCAAATTTCAAGAAAAAAAACTCACAAACTCAGAGAGGCTTCAAACACAAAATTGATCAATGATTCCTGTTCTGGGAATAACCCAAAATATATAATCATAGCACTTGAACAAGAGATCAAAATCATTCCAATCCCAGCAAATATCACTTTTTTGATCATTGCAAAGCATCGAACATTCTCTTTTGCTTGATATCTCGCTGCCAGTGTATAATTATTTGGATTCGCAAAGTTTTCTATCGTTTTTGTGACTTTCTGATTGTAATTCTCAGTTACGTAGAATATCTGAAATTCGTGGAGTTAAGGGAATCATGTAAATGAAGATTAAAGCTTACCACAGATGACATGACATTTGGGATCATAGCCAACACAATCATATAAACCAGATTGGGTAAAATTTGAAAGAAGTGTAAAATGGTACTGATAAAACTGCATACTTGATGAGAAACTATCAGTATCACAACGAGATATATCCTAGGTTTCTTCTCATAATCCGTCAAGAAATAACAGGCAAAAGTTCGTTCCACAGCTAAAACGAATCCAGTCATTCCCATGGAGAGAATATAGTGGAACTTCAGAAAACCTCCAAGGAAAAACAAATTATAAATATTTGGGACTCGAACCATTTCCGATTCATTGTTTGTCCATCCTTGCTGTATGAACTTGTTGGATTCTGAAACAATAGATTGAAGTAGATAGGTTTCCTAAAGTTTGAATCCCTGGTTTCAAAAAACTAGCATCTAGTTACTGTCAAGGTGATCCAATTCATGAAACCGACTTTAATTTTGAAAATCAAAATAGCTAACAACTTTCATTTTCCACAGAAAACCTTCTTCAATACAATCAAAGTTCTCAAACAATTCTAAAATCCAGGAACCGGCCTGATCATGAGCTATTCTCTATCACCTGCTCTCATATTAATTTGATTTCCGATTATCCACTTTTTGAAAAAGTTTTATGAGAAAACAAACTATAAAAAAAATAAAAAATTATATCGATGATTTTATTTTTAAAGAACAAAGCCTTCATTTCAAATTCGTCATTTTCATTTCTTACCAAAATACATGTTTTTTTCAACTCAACCGTACCTCCTAGTGTCCAATATCCCATTTCATAGGGTAAAATCATCAAACTTCCAATCATAGTTTCAAACCATTGAACTGAACAACTGAAGATCAAACAGGTCAAATTCCAATGAAATACTCGGATCTTCAAACAAATATATGCACATTTAACAACATAGTAGATAATAATCAAATGAAGAATTCCATAAACTAAAAGATAAATATTATTCGGATAACTTTGAAGACGATAATCATGCAGAACTGTTGTAGGAGTAATGATTCTTTGCGATGAATTACCAGTCAGGAATATCATTTTTCAGAGAAAAGAAAAGAAACAAATCAGACTGAAAGCAATTTGAGGAAGGGGTAGATCAAAACGTTTCCACCTGTTTTTCGTTTTTCGAGACAGCTCACACTATCAGTGACGAGGTTCTGATATAAAGGAGAGAAAAGACACTAGCAATTTCAGAATGAAATCGAAATTATACACCTCTTTTGCTTCGTTTGCTGATGATGTTAGGACCTTTGATGCTTCTTTTGGCGACAAGAATAGAAAGTGAGGATCAGGATAATTTGGTGAGAATCATTTTTGATCGAGGGGGGAAAATGAGTATGGAGTTTTGATAATTACAATTACACCTGTATGCACTTTGACACAAACACTATATTTCCATGGGAAGTAATGATCTATGTCTGAAGGAATCGAACAGAAACGATGATTATAGCTTCATAACACAACTTTTCAGATTTCTGTGTATCGTGGGGATAACATGTGGATCAAGTCGGTATTTCCTCCCAGTTGAATCGTTTTTTATTTGAAAATTATGAAATTTAGTTCTCCCTGACAATACAAAAACTGCCAACTCAGGACAAGCTTTTTAATGATTAGCTGCTCTTCTATTGAAGGTTCTACAATCTCATGCTCCTGTTTTTCATTGTTCAAAACTTTCGAAAAAACAAGTTTGATTCTGATGTATCCTCCCATTCTTCTTGTTTGTTTCTCCCCCATTCAAAAAGAGAATTCTAGATGAACGTCTGGTTGCGTAGTGACAAATGCACCGCCCGAGATGTTTCTATGGACCACTCACATGCTCTTCTCTCTTCCCATTCTTTCATTTTTTGGATGTTATATATTTCGTATACATTTTGAATGTCGAAACAACCACCGAAAACGTTTCGAAGCAGGTCTTCTGACCATGTTCCAGTGGTTCCTACTATGGTGAGCAATTCGAATGCTGTCGGTGTGAAACGGATTCATGTCTGGAGGAATGCAGATGTTTTCTTTCAAGGAATACAGGTGAGAAGTTTCAGGGATTCGTGAGTTTTGTTCGTTTTTTGGGAGAACGTTTAGAGATTATTGTCTAGACGTCAATCTCCAATTAGAGGATCTATAGTGGGTGCCAATACCTTCTGTGATACATAAGGTTCTTCACTTCGACTATCTTGAAATTCCAATTCAGGTTGTTGTAAACACCCATCGTGTCCCTTCAATCGATGTCCTTCTGGATGTGATCAGCGAACGAATTGGACTTATCAATGGAGCGAAGAAGCTGTATACTACAAGTGGAACACTCATCAAAGACATCAACAAAATCAAGGATGGAGAGGTTTTTCTTCTCCCAACTTTAGTTCCCTGCAATCTCGATAACCTTCCAGAGCTACGTGGCTTCCAGTTCTCACTTCACTCCGGCTTCCTATGGAGGTCAACAACAGATACACAAAGAGAAAAAGAAGAAGAAAGTGAAGAAGAGGTCGAAAACAGTTCATGATAAAACTAGAAATGAGATGATTGAACGGATTGAGTTGGGAGAGGAGATAACTGTTCCATTGAATAATCCTGTGGAGCAGGAGAAGAAAAAGAAAAAGAAGAAAAAAGTTATCAAGAAGAAAATCGAAGAAGAACATCATCCACGTCACCTGGATCTACATTCACGGCGAGGATCTGATGACACGCTGGCAGAGACTGCTGAGGTCGAACTTCCAAGTGAAATCGAAGATTCTGAAGAGGAAGAGGACCGTCGCAGCCATCATAGAGGTACTATATTCCGTATATTTTTGGTATCCAGTTGGTTTTTGCAGACAAAACTCCAGAACACCGTCGTCCATCTACTAAACACAGTGCGGCTCCATCAAGATCTGCGAGCCGACGTGAAAGTCGGAAGGATGTTCACGAAGATCACAGCGAAGAAGAGAAGAAGAAGGAGGAGAAACGAAGAAAATCAGTGAGTACAGATCTCAACAGTAATTTTTTTGCTTGTTTTTCGGTAGCACAAACTGTTTCCTTATTCCTCAACTAAATATTTCAGCGCGTTTGTGTCATAACCTAGCATTGAAGTGTATCGTCGTTCTAGAGGTATCACTCAAAGTGCGCTCTACTGAACCTAGCATCCAATTTCAATAAGTGCGCTCTACTGAACTCTTATTTCTTTGGCGCTAGTTCAGTAGAGCGCACTTTCCCTATTAAGTTCCATAGAAAAGTGACTGTTTCAGGTGAGCCGTCGCAAGTCGCAATCAACTTCACATCAACAACCAAACTGGGGTGATTTGTCAAGCTTCACCAAGAATATTGACTCTCTTCTTCGTAATTAATTGGGATGGTTCATTTTTTAGTATCTAGGAAGCATATTTTTGTATAGTCTTTCAAGTGGGATTGTAGATAATGGAATAAGTACGAATAAATCGGATCTTTGTTCAAATTGTACATGTTTTTTGGATCGAAGCATCAGAAAGACGTTGGCTAGTACATATTGAAATGCTCTGATTACAGTATCTTGTTTGAGTGACCAAGGGACTTCGAATCGGAGAACATGAGTTATGATACCCGAATACAAACTGTTCCCCTCGATCAGAAACTTGAATCACATCCCTCTCCCAGTGATGTTCTCATTCACACTCCATCTTCTTCCGTTCCCAAAAATCTCGAATCACGA
>GL380384.1:20051-46684 GCA_000143925.2 Caenorhabditis brenneri
TCTGCATCTTCGTGGAGCTTCAGCATCCGTGGAGCTCAGCATGCGTGAGCGTCACATCCGTGAGCAGACGCGTGGAGCACACAACTCGTGGAGCAGCAACAACACGTGGAGCAACAACATCGCGTGGAAGATCTGCATCACCCAATTTGATGACTGGTACTCGAACAAGAAGTTCCTTCCGAAACCGATCACCGAACGGACTTTCCATGGTGACTCGTTCGAGAAATCAACAATCTCCAAGACGCGTTCCATCTCCAGTTGCTGCGACCCGTGGAACAGCTCGAGGACGTGGACAAGGACGTGGACGCGGACGCGGCCGTGGAGCACGTGACATTTCTCAATAATACTCCATTTTCAGAATAATATAATATTCCAGTATTCGTTTATTTTAGGAAGGTTTTTAATGCAGATAGAGTTAGTCTATCATGCTTTTTCCCTTTAAATACTTTTTTTCATGATTTAATGCTTCCTCTTTTTGAATAAACATATTTTAGCATAGATACCAATCAAAAATTATTAATTTGTTTTGAAACGCAAAAAAGTTCTTCAAAAAGAATAGGTGATAATAGAACCTCAACTCCGGTCCACGATTTGTTTTCCGGTCCACGATTTTTTCGGTCCACGATTTTTTTCCAGACCTACCTTCATCGGTCCACGATTTTTTTTCGGTCCACGATTTTTTCAGTCCACGATTTTTTTTCCAGACCTACCTTCATCGGTCCACGATTTTTTTTCCCTGTTTTTTCGGTCCACGATTTTTTTTTTCGGTCCACGATTTTTTTTTTCGGTCCACGATTTTTTTTCCCTGTTTTTTCGGTCCACGATTTTTTTTCGGTCCACGATTTTTTTTTCTCGGTCCACGATTTCAGAACAGTGCCGTCTCAACCAACTGATAACTAACAGAGATTAATGAACCGGTACAATTTCGTTCGTTTGCAACAATGTTTGTATAATCAATCCAGGGGTTAGTTCTTCACTGTTCTTTTTCTATACGCCACGTTTGAGGTGTTATCAGTGAACTGATGAAGAACGTACATTAAAATCCTCTTATCAAAAACAATACTGTTTCTTGTACAACATTTTCTCGCACTCACAAAAATTGACCATTGGTAGAACATTCTTCACGGAATTACTGAAAAATTTCTTATACCCGAGGGAACTTTCACTTTCTTATCACAAAAGTTAATGTTTCACACTGACCATTCTGACAGGGCGTATTGAAAACAGCTGATCCGAACGCGCATTTCTTTGCATCAAATAATCTCATTTTTAGTATTTACTGATAAAATTGGGCATTTTTGATGAATTTCATAATTACTGAATCATGTTAACGGCTATGGAGTACTTCGTTGTTTCTTTGTTTGATAAATCGGCTTTTTGAAATACTGGGAGTTCGCAAACTTCATTTATCCGAGCATAATAAAATTAACAATTGTTTTATTCAGGAAGTCGAAAACGGTACTCCACAAAATTAAAGTTTTGCTCCAGATTTTGCCAAGCGATTAGCTCTTTCATTTCCTCTGATTCCCGAGTGTCCCTTGATGTAGGCGACAGAAACATCGATCCTCTTTGACAAGTCGTGGATGCCTTGCATCAGTTCCCGATTTTGGAGAGATCTGGAGAATAATTATATCAATCAGTTAGCAATGAAACGTTCGGATTCAATGTTTCTAGAGGTTGTGAAACATAGGAATCCAGTTTTGAAGATAATTATAATTTGGAAATTTGTTTTTTAAAAGCTCACTTGTGGTAATTCTGAGCATTGCGAACTGTCTCCACGACATATGAAGAATCCGTGCAAACCTTGATATTTGCATATCCGTTTCAAGCCGCCTTCAAAAACCAGACTCAGTTCTTGTCGCTCATCAAGCCATCAAAACTCTGAAACTCACAGTTTTGATGGCTTGATGAGCGGCACGAAGTTCTGCACGGTTGGAGTCCTGTGGTCCTGTTACGCGCCCAAAGCGGTTGTTTTTATGACCTGAAAACTACCGTAAATGAATTCAAAATGTACAGTATTTAGTTTACCGTCGCCCCAAAAGACTCCATAACCGGCTCGAGCATTCTTGGTTCCTTGATCGAGGCAAGCTCCATCCGTGTATACGGTAGCAGATGCCATTTTTTGTTATTGCTAAACGGCAAAAGTGGGGAAATCGAATAAGTAGATGGAGAGTATAAACTGGTTTCACAATAGACACTTCTTCACTTTTATACTGTCATTTTTTCCTTTTGCTCAGTCTAAAATCCAGAAACATTCTGGTAAAAAAGGGGAGGGAGTTATGAAATACTTGATTGACACACCTCGGTAAATTTATAGATAACAAAGTTTTGCAACTCAAGGAGTCAGAAAAAATTACTGATTTAACAATCTGATAAAGTGTAACGGGCATTTCCTCCGGTAGTGCCATTTATTATTCACAACTAGAAAAAAAGAATCAAGATCTAGAATTTGCTGGAAAAGTCATATTTCATGGATGTAGTCTATGTAGGATAGGATCGTGGAGGATGGTGCGAGTGCTGTTTGTCGTTGCTTTATATAGGAAATGTGAAGACGCGGTTTGAAATTTGGATACGACTTTCGTCTATATATTGAAAAGGAGTAATGTCATTTTGCATACATGATGCATTGGAAACGGCACTTTTTGCTAGAGTCAGCTCCAAGAATTTTGAAGATTCAATACATTTTGGATAAATTAAATATATTTGTTTCACTTTTTACACATGATGCTTTTGAAACTGTACTTTCCGCTAGAAGTGGAGAACGAATTAAGAAAATCAGTCAAAAGAAACGAAGATTTCCCAGTTATATCCAGACAAAACCTTCAGTTTTTTGACCTAGCAAAGATTAGTCTTTGAAAGTTCTAGATTGTCCCAATCCTTGACTTGAGACCAACTTTTCATAGAAACTCCGAGTCGAAAACAAAACAATTCGTTTCATTTTCTCTGATACAACTTTATGTGAAGTAATTATCGATCGATGGCAAACAAATGAGATGTTCATACATGTTTCAAAGTAAATCATACAGGTTCGAGAAAATGGACAGTTATGGTACATCAAACGGATACCTGTTACTTTTATGGAAAAAAATGTATCACTGTTCCAACCAATCGATAAAACTGTACTTAGAATTTCTAGTGTAATCTACAGAAAACATGTTGCATAAAACATACTTGAAACAAGCATATTTTTGAACAATTCCAAATTTTTTAGTGGTAGATCAAATATTAATTTACCAATTTTCTTATTCCTCGAAATTTCAAGGTAGATCAAATGGCGGGAAAAACCACATTTATCATCGTTTCTTTTCCTGTTCCGAATTCTCATTATCTTTTGCTTCTTTTCGTTTATTTTTTGCTCTCTGTTTCGTTTATTCACCGATTTTCTCCTAACATCTCAGCTCCCCAATGGATCATCAATGTTTCAAAAAACTAATAAAATAGGCTTAATAATTTTCACAGTACTCCTTTGCGGAACAGAACAAGTATTCGATCGTTTGTTCAATATCAGTCTGACAAAAACAAACCAAGTATTATAAAATATACCTGAAACAGACATACTCTCAAGCAATTTCAAAATTTTTTAGTGGTAGATCAAATGTTAATTTCCGATTTTTTTATTCCTCAAGTATCGAAGGTAAATCAAATGGCGGGAAAACCACATTTGTCATCGTTTTTTTCCTGTTTTGAGTTCTCATTATTGATCGCTTGTTGTTCATTTATTTTGCTCTGATCATCATGTTTGTTTCCTTAAATTCCTATAAATATTTTGATTCCTGTTTTGAGTTCTTTTTATCTTTCATTTCTTTTTCATTTTTATTGGTCTTGTTCCCTTTTGTTCACTTATTTTCTCCCCATGTTTCAGTTCCCCAATGGATCCACACCCAACGAATCGTCAAATCCAGAAGCTCATCAACAATGAGTTCGACGACAGGAGATCTCCAGAAGAAGCTCTTGAAAATATTCGTCGTTTTCTTATCAGTGGTAGTAGGCGGACGAATCGAGAAGCTCCAAGTAAGAAAACTTCCAAAATTCAAGAAAAATCTAGAATTTTCTATCTTCAGGAGACGAAGGACCCCCACCAAAGATGTCAAAACAATCAGAAGAACAGGATTTCTCGGATAGTTATGTGGAGGAGGAGATGGAGCCTACAAGAGAAGAAGATATCGATTCTGATGATGGGGGGATTGAATTCATAGATGAAGTTGGAGACGACAAAGAATCAATTGAGCCATTTTAAGTGTTGACATTGGATGTTGTGAAGAGAGTCTACAGGAATTTGGGAAGAGATGAAATCAGTGTGTTCACAGAATATAACAACGGACGTTTGGAGCTGGAGGAGGTTTTGGAAATGTGAGTGAAGCAAGGGAAGGAGGCTTTTCCGTGAATCGGGTGCGCATCTAAGGTGAAATTGGTGCGAAACTGTAAATTCTAGGTGAAAACAGCATATAGTAATACTGTTTCATAAAGCTGTTCTAGCAGTATTTTTCATTAAGCTGTTGATGATATCCAGTTTCACAAGTGTTTTGAGATTTGAATTTTGAAAACGGAAAATTGAAAAAATTTTGTACAGGGACCTGCTAATCCAGTTCCTATGGGTCAAATGATTTTCTCGTTTAACAGTTTCAAAACAGTACAAAATACGATTTCATTTAATCAGTTGAGAACTTACTTGAAAAGGATTGCGTATGTGCCTTCAGGTAGATGGAGCACTTTGCTACGAGCTTAGAAAGTTTTGATCATTCCTGGGACCGTGAATCTATTCTTTCAGCTAGCATTGACCATTTTGAATGGGTGTCCGAATCAATTTTCGGTTCAAAACTGCATCTTTAGCACCAAACTCTGAACGTAGAACAGGGATAACCCGGTTTCAAATATAGAATATAGGTTTTCAACAATCTGGAATTGCTAATTATACTTCTTTTGAAATCAATTCAGATTCATTTTATCTTTTTACTACCTATCAAATGAGAAAAAAAGAAAAAAAGAGGAAAAAAAAGGAAAAAATGGAGAAAAAAAGGAAAAAAAAAGTTGGGTCCGAACCCAGGATAAGAAAATACAAAACGGCAGCGCTTGCCACTTCACCACCGCGGCGCCACGCAGCTAGTGGGAAAGAGTGAATGGACAATAATATGTCTCCTTCCTGTGTTTTCCTCGATCTGAAAATGAAAAAAAAACACGTATCAGACTTTTTGACTTTATTGATTCTATAGAAAGGATTATAGAGAAAGGTATCCGAGATTCAAAGCATCGGAGAGAGGAATAAAAGAGGAACTGGGATAATAACCATAATCAAAATTTAAGAAAGTGAACTTATTTGGTATCATAATAGAGATAGGGGAGTGACAAAAAGGGCAATAAAAAAGAAGATGGGAGAAAAAGAGGGGAGAAATTGAGAGGGGGAAGAAGATCGGCACTAAAAAAACAGAAAAACTTAAGCCCAGAAGTTGCGGTTGCTGATCGTCATGGCATTGATCTCATCGGAGTCCAACTCAATGTACCGCTCCGTCTACTTAGCCGCCCCGCCTCAGTTTTTCAACACTTGAGTTGATCTCGGTCTTCAATTTTTATAAAAGCTGGCTCTGCGCAGAGTTGAATCCGGCCAAGAAATCAGGATTAGTAGCCGTTGTTCTTGTTCTGAAATCGAACAACTAATTAGCTCTAATTAGAACAACGTTAGAGTTTTTTTTGAAATATGAAACTCAGAAAAAATCTCACATCTCAGACCAAAGAAAAAACTCTTAAACCACTTACCCTTGTCAGTTTTTTCACTGTTCGAATTCGGGAACGACGGAGAATGGAATCAATGATATCGCTGGAGCTGTTGTTGAATTGTCATGCTTAGTAGAAAAGATTCTGTAAATAGTTTGAATCAATATTGAGAATAGCATTTATTTCAAAATTTAACTTACTGTGATTTGGAAGACTCTTGTTGAAATTAGATCTAATATTCAAAATAATCAGGATTCTTAAGGAATCGAAGAATGAGGCCAATAAATTCCTAACTAGCCAAAAAGTTTTACGACATTCCAAAAACAAAGAGAGAACTGACTGAGCGGACTAGGGAAAACGCCTGAGAGACGCAAACAGTACAAGAAAAATCTCGCAGGCGAAATAGTGTGTGAGTTTGAGAGAATCTAATTTATTCCTCTGGCTGTGTTTTGCAAAAAGGAACGATCGGCATATTGATCGACCTCTCAAATGAAAAAGAACGTGAAGACTGCAACGCTGCTTTGTAATACTGACAAAAAGAAAAAGTAAAACTGAACCGAGGGAATGTTGTGATCTTACCGAAACAATAATTTGTTTGCGATGCAGTTTTGACAAATGGATGAAACAGAAATGTTTAGTTTTTCTTTAAACAGGCCATCTCAATCAGATGTTCCTATTAGGATATTGACGTTTCAAGTCTTCACTGTAACCTGAGTCTGGAAATCTTCATGTGAAATCGCCACAGCCAGTAGATGGGATTCGATTTCCAGATAAAAGATTGCCAGACTATCCATATCTAGTGAAAGCTGAAAAATTGAGAGTTCACTCACAAAAATCTATATTTACCTTCGTGAGTAAAACGCTCATCATCATGAGAATGTCACATCGATCACCGCTCCGAAATATACCCATACTGGAACAGTAACTTTTGATTTTTCTACAACGCCACAGTTAGACATTTCGAAAAGCCACAAAAGCTACCAGAACTACTTGTATGTCAGGTACCTCCCCAAAATCTATATATCGAAATCAATCTTCAGTACCCCCTACACCCCAGCTGGAATACCTTTCCAATGCGAAAAATCGATAAACAAAATTGATGGCTATTGAATAAAATGTGGAGGCAAAGCAACCTGTCAACGAGGCTAAAACTCATATTTACATATCTTTTTTTTCCTGACTCCCCGTACCTGCTAACAAAAACGCCACTGTGGGATACGCCTCAAAGAAGTTCTCCCTCAAATCCATATACAATCCATAAGATGCTCCGTGACTGTGAAGGTACTGTAACCTTTTTTTATGGGAACAATATCTCTTTTTTTTCCCAGAATCCTTACCGGTTGAACCAAAAAATCGATGAATGAAAAAATCATTGAAACTATTGAAAAATAGCACATTAGGTACTTGTAGTTTCCCAGTTTTTTGGGGGACTCCGTGAGGACAAGTAGGATGAAAATGAAGTTGACAGTCAAGGTGAAGATGATGACAAGGAATTGAATGAAGGTTTTAATTTCGGATAACGAGCCCATTTTTTGAAGGGAGTTGGAGAAAAAACTGGTGTATCGGGGTATACCGACGAGGAATATGAGAAGCATAAACGGAAATATAAGAGAGAAAAACAAGGATCTCCAGGGATCAGATTTAATGAGAACACTACTTGTACCGTAGACTGTAGACCCCCGGAGAGTGCAACTTGTTGAGTTAATGTAAATTGTAACAAAAAACACACAAAGCTTGCCCATCAACATTGAGAAAACGATTGGGAAATTGTGGTGAAGTTGGAACAGTAAAATGGAAAGAGTTCACATCTTATTATTCTAAAACACCTTTGCTGTCTGTTTGTAATTATGTGAGTCCGGCGCCGAGCCTAGCTCTCTCAGTTTCTGTCCGATTTGCACAGGGTTTTCACATATCGAAAGAGCTCGATTCAATAGTTATGCCCGTCTTTTTCATTTTTCATTTTGAGCTCCGGGGAGCCCTGTGCTTAGATAGGGCTCACAAAGGCCTCCCACGACTAAGTGTCCAACACTAGAAATGAGAGGGGCGAGTAGGCCATCGTCGACCTCGATCGCTGTCGGCTGCGCGAAAAAAGAAAAAGAGGAAACTCCGCCCCCTTGCCCGGTTCAATTACCCAAGTTTGAGGTGGAACTCGGGATTGGGTTGGAATAAATGGGATGAAAACCCCATCATTAGAATCCTCTCATTGCGAGGAGAAAGAATATGAAAGAAAATTTTGGAAAAAAAGTACAAAGTTTGAACGATTTGTACAGCGATAAAGTGCAGTGAAGCAACAGATGTAACGGTCGTCAACAAGGTCTAGGTTCGGTTCCTTAGCGTAGCCAAATTTTTTGAATATTTTTGAAACATCGCAAGAATTCGTCTATAAATGCTGGAAAGGGCGTAAGTAGACCGATTTCAACAAATCGGGTGTGAGCAGACCACAGAAAATTGGTTCTAACAAAGCCTTATAGGCAGAGTAGAACCTAACTAAGCCAAAAAGAATGTTGGGCTTCAGTAAATGGAACGCGTCTAAGCAGACCAAACAAGAAAATCAAGCCTAAGCAGACCGATTGAGCCTGGGGATACCGATCGGGCTTCAGCAGACCAAAAAAAATCAAAAAAGGTCTAAAGCAGACCAAAAGGGGAATAGTCTGCCTATTTCATCAGTTCCGCACCCTAGAGACTTTTGTTTTATAGTATTATTGTTTTTGTTTGCTAAAAAATACATGAACCACTTTAACTGATTCTCATTTTTGTTGCTCCAACATCTCAGTTCTCAGCCCAAAAATTTGAAAATTTAAAAAGTGATGAATCAGTTTTGGGAACGGGGAGCGAGCGGCGAAGCCGCGAGCCATTGAGGAGCGCAGCGACGAAGGAAGGGAGGTGAGCCGCCGTTAGGCGGCGCCACCGACTGGTTATTTTACTACTGAAAACTCAAAACAGCACACGTTTTTTCCTTTGAGAAAGATCAGCCCATTTTAGCGAACCAAAGCAATTGAACAGACTGATTAGGTCATCCAAAGCAAGATATTGCATAATAATTATAATTTTAGACACAGCAAAAATAGAGATACACTTGGAAACTTATGAAAGTGTTGAAACAAATTTTTTTATTGCGAAAAAACCTCAGAAAACCAAAAGCTTCGAGGCGTTATTTCCACTCTAGAAAGATTTACCCACATATGCTTTTTAGACAGCAAAAACTTTTGCAATGTTTGCTCTGAAGTTTCCAGACAGCCAAGCATTTGGATGAAAGGAAGACAAATAGACCAAAGAGGTTGAATAGTTGATGACTTCTGCTAGCGTTGGAACGGTAAACTTCGGGAACAGTGAAAAAAAACAATTTCTCTGAGATTTAAAACACGTTCTCTCGTCCATACTTTGGTAAAGTTTCTTATGGAGCATTCCTACTGTTGAACTTCATCCTTTCAATAGGAATCTTCATCGTTTCATATATAAATTTATCAGCAAGCTTTGATTCAAAAAAAAATCTTCTTTGAATTTCTGTCCCATAAGAATATCGGAATTCAAAACAAAGAAAACCAACATGAGTATTACCTGACAGCCAGCGACTTTCTGAAAAAAGTCATTCCAGTTTCACATTCTCCTTGTTTTGGTGGATATATGCAATAGTTTGATCAGTTGAACGAGAAAAAAACCGGAAAAAATTAAGAACGATAAGTTTCTGTCAGACGTTGAGTTGAATGAGTTAGGCTTTCTATTTTATCTTTGAAACAACTGCAATCAAGACTTACAAATCGGTTTCCAACCAACCATTAGAAATACAGAAACGCTCGAACATTTAGAAAGTTATTGGAACGGTAGAATACAAACTTTTTTGACTTTGAGAGTTCTAAATCTTGGGATCGTATTAGCTATGAAGTAATTTTTTGTATTCTGTTTTCCGCAAAAAAATTCAGTTTCCTTGATTCTATATTCTATGAACAACTTCCACGATTCGTTGACATTATCTTAAAATATAAGCCTCCATCCTCTTCTTTTTCAAGCACAGCTTTCCACTTTCAGCAATAATGTATAGAATTTGAATGCCACGAAAACAGTGGCTATGGAATGAATTGACTTTTAACTACGATATAAACAATGAAGAACATAATTCACGACTTTTCATAAATTTTTGAATAGGCCCACAGTGCACAGCAATTCATTTCAGTTAATTAACAAGAACACCTACGAACTTGACATTTCATGGAAATGTTGGAACAGAAAACTATAAAACCAGTGTTCACTAAAAAAAAACAAAAATCTCTCATTTATGCAATCATTTTCTGTTGTTAACTATATCACTTTTTTCGTACTTTCCAATCAAAAACCCTCTGTTTCTATTATTCTATATCTTCGAACAACGCTCATAACAATGTTGCCTCTGCAAAATCCAAAGGTCGAGTTCAAGTTTTTGTAGAAACTCTTAGCATGAGTCATCTCCTCTTGGAACAATGCCAAGAAAACCCGCAACTGATAAGAGCTATTTCGAATTGTTTCGCAACCCCGATATTTTTGATTTTTCTGTCCTGATAACACTCTTCCCTTCAAAATATGCGTCATAAAAAATTAGTTTCGAAACTTCTCCATGAACCTACTGTGAGCTTTCATAATCCACCAACTAATAAGGGAGACTCGAACCTTTTCATTTACATTATGAACTAGGCCACGCCCATTTTGAACGGAATGTTCCGGAACATGTGACGTCATTAGTATAAAAGGGCGGAGATCTTCTGGAAAATTCAGTTTTATCACCTATTTTTTCTTATGAGCTCTCCAAATACCGCTGTTGTGTACACCTCTGGGTACGCTACCCTGGGAGGTCTCTCCGAAGGAAAAACAACATTCTCTGTGTACTGGGGCGTTGGTTAGTGGTGTTCTGGTTTTCTTTTCAAAGTTGGTAAGAGTTTTCAGATCATATGAACAATTATGAAGCGTCTGTCGAGGGTTACTATGACATAAGTTATGCAGAACTGTACGCTGCTCAAAATGCAGTAAAGAAAGTTAGTATATTATTTACATGCGGCCCAAACACCAATAAATTTTTTTCAGGCAGTCAAGCAAAAATATTCGAGAATTTATATCCGGACTGGATCTCGATTTGTCTACGATCTCATCAAGAATTCTGCAAGCTTTGCTAAGTTATAGCTTTCAGTATTTTGGGGAATTTCAAAAGCATGTAATTTCCAGTGCTCCAACTGAGATACTCCACTTGGTACAGTCTATTCATGACTTCAAAAGGCAAATCATTGTAAACGTGGAGTTGGTGAACAAGGAAGCAGCTGGAGGAGTTCATGAGCATCAGGTCGCCGGAGGAAGGGGAGCTGATAAGGAGAACAAGCAGAACTGAACACTCTTCGATTGTCTTTTTGATGTTACTGTTTAGAAATAAAACTGTCTCAACCAACTGATAACAAACTGACATAAATAAACCGAGATTATTGTTCTCTGACAATAGACAGTTAAAAGTTTGCTGAAACGTTTGTAGAAACGATCCAGGTGGTACTTTTCACTGTTCTTTTTCTGTACGCCATGTTTGAAATGTTATCAGTGAACCGATGAAAAAAGTTTATAGCAATGTTCTTATCAAAAATAATACAGTTTCACGTAAGACATTTTTTCCCACTCACAAATACTGACCGTTGGTAAGTACATTTGTAGCAATCTTTGCTACAAAAAACGAAAACTTTCTGTACGTCCTGGACATGGAAGTACTTTAAATTTTCTATAGGAAGTTTCATAATAGCTGATCTCAAGGCTAAGTGATCGAATTGGGCATTTTTTTTAAACTATGGTATGGTTACTGAATCATGTTAACGGCTATAGAGTACTTTGGCTTTTATTTGTTTCATGAATGAGCTTTCCGAAACATTGAAAATTCACAAAGTTTTTCATCTTTGAATTAACAGCATTTATTCAGGAAATTGAAAATAAAACTCCATGAAGTTAAAGTTTTGTTCCAGCTTTGGCTAACATATGAGCTTGCTCGTTTCCATGAACTCCGGAGTGTCCTTTGATGTAGGCGACAGAAACATTGATCTTCTTTGACATGTCGTGAATGCTATGCATTAATTCGCGATTTTGTAGAAATCCGAATGAAAGGTGCTTAAAAATAAAAAGTAATAGAACTTTTAGATCTAGTCTATGTTTCTAGAGATCCTGAAACATTTGAATTCAGTTCGGAAAGAAGGACTATTTTCAAAAACCATTTAAACCCACATGTGATAATTCTGAGCATTAGGGATTGTGTCCACTACATATGAAGAATCCGTGAAAATCATTACACTTTTGTATCCGTTCCGAGACGCCTTCAAAATCAATTTCCCGGTCCGTTCATGCCGCTCATCAAGCCATCAAAACTCTAAAACTCACAGTTTTGATGGCTTGATGAGCGGCACGAAGCTCTGCACGGTTAGAGTCCTGTGGTCCTGTTACGCGCCCAAATCGATTGTTTTTATGACCTGAAAACCATCGTGGAATATATTCAAAGTATTTAGTATTAAGCTTACCATCACCCCAATAGACTCCATAACCGGCTCGAGCTTTTCCGGTTCCCTGATCAATGCATGCTCCGTCCGTGTATACAGTAGCAGAGGCCATTTTTAGTTTTTGCTAGATGTCAACAGTGAGAAAGTTGAGTGAATAGATAGAGAGAGTAAGCTGGTTTCAACACCGGCCTTCTCCCTTTTATACTGACACTTTTTTCCTTTTGCTCAGTCTAAAATTTAGAAACATTCTGGCAAAAAAGAGAAGGGAGTTATGAAATACTTATTTGGCACACCTAGGTAAAGTTATAGATAACACAGTTTTGGAACTCAAGGAGTCAGAAAAAAATTACTGATATAACAATCTGATGAAATGTAACGGGCAGTTTCACCAGTAGTAGCAACAACAGACAGCTGACAATGAAAAAAAGGTATCAAAATCTGGAAAAGTCCTGTTTCATGGATGTAGTATATGTAAAATAGGACAGTTGAAAACCGTTCTATCCACGACTAATGTGAAGATTAGCTGATGTATTGAAAGGATTTTGTTTTATTCTGCAAATATTATGCTTTTGCATCTTCAGTTTTTTTTTCAAGTATCATTCCTTTTTGTCTCTAAATTACCAGCCCATCGATGCCACAAACTCCAATCGCTGACCATTGCATGAGCTGAAAATTATTTTCTATACATGATGCTCTTGAAACTCTATTTTTTGCTACAACCAGAAAACTAATTACGAACTTCAGATATGAGGAACAAAGATGTTTGCATGTTGTCCCTAGACACAGCTCTCAGTTTTCTAACTCAACATGACTTTGTTTTGAAAAGTTCTGGATTGCTTCAGCAACATATCTGACAGCGATTTCTTGTTGTGGACGTGATATTCATGCAGAGGCTATAACAGTGTTTTTGAATAGAACATTTTGGAAACTCGAAAATTTATCTCGAAAATTCTCCGTTACATTGTTTTATGAAGTTTTCACTGATTGGCAGGAAAGCATTGAATCCACAAATTAGAATATATGCAGCAGCTAATTCGTCCTGGTCCAAAAAAAGAGCAGTTCTGGTTCGGTCCTGACAAAAGTTGTTATTGAGAAAAAAAAAATTCTGAAAACGATTGATCCAACCAATTAATTAAATGAAAAATGATTACTTATCAAATTGATACCAAGATAAGAATATTATATAAAATGTACTTAAAACAGTTTATATTTTTAGTAAAAATTTCTAATGGAAAAAAAGTTTGATTTCCGTTTTGAAGTCAAATTGGAAATTCGAGGGAAGAAGGAGTATAAATAGCATTGAAAATGCTTCGTTCCGTTTAGTTCACATGAAGCCGTCGAAACTGTACTTTTTTAATAGAACCAGGAAACTATTTACAAATTTCAGGCGTTAGAAAGCAAGAATGTGCAATTATCCCTCGACTATGCTTCCAGTTTTCTAACACTGGATTCTGTATTTTGAAGAATGATCTATTTTGAAAATTTGTGAATAATTGCAAATATTTATTGTTAGTTGTAATCAGTTTTATGTTATTTCATGAAGGACTAGCAATTCTCGCCTTCGGCTCGAATTGCTAGACGCGGCTGCGCCGCGTGTGCGCGCCTTCGGCGCGCGGGCGGCTGCGCCGCCCGATACGCGGCTTCGCCGCTTAAGAAACACGGCTGCGCCGTGTTTTCAGCCGTTTTTTGAAATGAGCGCTCGACTGATTGTGAACTTGTTGAATTCTACTCACGTTTACTCAAATTTACTACACTCGATTTATATTCCTATTTGAAACCAGCAGTAGAAAAAGTCATTAACACACGATTTCGAATCAAAATAAACCCAGATATGTTTCCAAAAAAAAAACAAAATTGATATCACTGGAGAGGTTTGAACCGCGGCCGGGTATTTCATAGCCATCTTCACCACAGGTCATTCGTGGGTAGATCCGTTCAGGATGAGCGTTGTATTATAGGTCGTTACGGGTCCATAACGACTCCGTTTGCGAACGAGCGTTCGCAAACGGTCCGTATACGGCTCTGTGCTTCTACCAATTCTTTTTGTTCCTAGAAGTTCGTAACTTCATCAATTTTCTTTTTTTAAAGCATCAGACTCTTAAAGAACAGAAAACAAATGGAATGGTAAAAACAGATCAAAATTTTAGACATGATTTTCGCAAACGGGTGGGTTACGGATCCGTAACGAGACTCGTTTTTGATACCGATCCGGGCCGTGCGCGGCTCCGGTGCATCCGTAACGGATCGGACGCGAACGACCTGTGACTGCCCACTGCGCCAATCAGCCACACCTGGGAAGGGACTCGTGCTGCCCTCAAGTAGATGAACACTGTCGACACCGTGAGTGGTGTGCAACGGGCCTGCGGTTACGGAGTGTTACACTTGTGCGGATGGGTTCGACCGAGAAATAAAACTAACTTCGCCAATAATTATCCTATCAAAATTTCGTTACGGCCATCCATTAGATATCGGTTTGAAATGATGTTTAGTCAAAAAAACAGAACATTTTTAGTTGAAAAATCAGATTTTTTTCGGTCTCAGACGATTTCCTCAGTACAAAATTTTCGTTTTTTGAGTTTTTCGCGAAACTTTTCAACTGAGACCCCACATGAAATTTATATCATTCGATAGAGAATTTTCTCCTCTACAAAAAAGTGTCATTAGAATCCTGGTTTTCGCGAAAAATCCGACCCAGAAACTTCAAAAAATGAAGTGGAGAAAAAGAGGGGAGAGACGGATTTTTTGTCTTTTTTTTTCATTATTTCGAAATTTCCGAAAGATCGGTGATATATAGAGTCGCGCTCGTAACGCCTTCTTCTTTAGGAGCAAAAAATACCCCCAGAAACGGAAATTTAGACTGATACGACTTTCCCAACTCGAGATTTGGGAAGGAAAGTGAAAAAAATACCCAAAAAATGGTCATTTTCGGTGATTCACTCTTTTATCGTTTTCAAAGCTCAAACTCAATATTTTTAGATGGGGTTTTGACTACGATTTAGAGAATCTTATGTTTAATCTAAGTTCCGAAGGAGAAGTGAAAATCTCAAAAACTGACCGAGTTAGGTGCGATAAACACCAAAACCCTCAGTACTAACGCGCGCTTCGAAAAGAACACTTTCCGTTCTGGAGCTTATAGATCGGCTCCCAGAGCTCCAATCACAACGCCTTTTGGTCGCCACCGCGGGACAGACTTTTCCAGAGTGCCCCCAAAATTTCAGCCCGATATCTCCAGTCTGAGCCGAGTTATTAATGCCGTTCTGAGTGTGACATTTTTTTGTGACACATTTCTTGAAAAATCGATAATCTTAGGCTCCGCCCCCCGAAAATCGAAAATTGAGAATCTTCGCATTTATAGGAGTAGGCAGAAACGAAACAGAAACTTTGAGTGAAAGCTCGGGAAACTCAAAATTGATTTTTTTTTCTCCGTTACAACAATGTGTGAAGTTTTACTCGATCAATAGCTAACTATTATACTTCAATTTTCTTGCAGTTATAAATAAAGTTCTGGATTGGCTCAAATGGGAACCTATGAGCAACTTCAGAAGAAAATCACTGATTCAACAAATTGATGAAAATAGGCGTGAGAATCCTTACAGTACTCCGTCGCCTGTTCTGAGCATAGGTTTGAAATTAATAATCATTGTTCAAACAAAAAACCAAGTTTCATAAAGTTTACCTGAAACAGACCTATTTTTGAACAATTTCGAAGATTTTTAACTGGTAGATCAAAAATTAATTTTCCGATTTTTGTATTCTTCGAAGACTGGAAGTAGATCAAATGGCGGGAAACCACATTTGTCATCATTTTTCTCCGTTTTGAGTTTTCATTATTGATCGTTTCCTTTTCATTTTTTTTGCTCTGATCATCGTGTTTTTTTCCTTAAATTCCTATAAATATTTTGATTCCTGTTTTGAGTTCTTCTTATCTTTTGCTGTTTTTTCATAATTTTGTATTCCTATTTCCAGTTCCCCAATGGACACACAACCAACGAATAGTCAAATCCAGAAGCTCATCAGCAATGAATTCGAAGACAGGAGATCTCCAGAAGAAGCTCTTGAAAATATTCGTCGTTTTCTTATCAGTGAAAGTAGGCGGAGGAATCGAGAAGCTCCAAGTAAGAACACTTCCGAAATTCAAGAAAAATCTAAAATTTCTCATTTCAGGAGCTGAAGGACCCCCACCAAAGATGTCAAAACAATCAGAAGAACAGGATTTTTCGGATAGTGGTGTGGAGGAGGAGATGGGGCCTACAAGAGAAGAGGATATCGATTCTGATGATGGAGGGATTGAAATCATAGATGAAGTTGGAGACGACAAAGAATCAATTGAGCCATTTGACGTGTTGACATTGGATGTTGTGAAGAGTGTCTACAGGAATTTGGGGAGAGATGAAATCAGTGTGTTCACAGAATATAACAACGGACGTTTGGAGCTGGAGGAGATTTTGGAAATGTGAGTGAAGCAGGGGGTGGGGAGAGGGTCATTTTTCCATAAAGTGGGTGCGCCTTTAAAGTGAATTCGGTGCAGAAGACAATAAATTCTAGGTGAAAACAGTCTAAAGTAATACTGTTTCACCCAGCCGTTTTATCCATTTCTGCACTAACAATAAGATTCGAAATGAGTGTTTTGAGCTTTTTGAAATTTCAAATTTTCAAACAAAAAATTAAAACTGTTTCATACAGCTGTGAACTTATCCTTTCAATGACGACCAAATTCATCAAGATTCTCTAACCTTCTGGGGAAAACTATTGTAAAACTGAAAAACTTTTCCGTTTCAAAACGGTACAAAATACTATTTTGCCTATTCACCTTCATTCTTACGATTACATCAATCTCAAATTTCTAAAGAGTACAGTGGCTGTGGCTTTTTGAATATTGGTGGGGCCTTCCCTGAAAATTCTTGTACGCTGAAAATTGAGCTATTTTCGACTGGCTATGAAATTTTATACCATTTCTGTGGGCATGAATATGTGATTTTGGATAAATTTGAGCGCTTTTCATGAGGGTGAGGATCCCGGTGAATGATTGCTTCAAAACTGTTTGAATTAATAAACTTTCATGTAGTCATGTTAAGTGTGTGATAAACCATAAATTTCAATGCCATGTTTTGGAAAAATGTTTTTTTCTCAATTTTGAAAACCATCTTTCCATTGATATTAAAATGGTAGGATGTCGGTTACAGTCAAATGATTTCCTTGTTTGATCAAACAGACTTCACCGTTTAGAAGCGGTGCAAAATACAGTTTTGCTCAATCAGTTTCAGTATGTAACGTCCTGAATTGTCCTGGTTATCAAAATGTTCAGTAGTTCCTTAAAAGAAGGCCTATGTGAAAAAAATTGTGTGTTTTCCTTTAGCGGAACTAGTCCGAGTTTGGTCTCAATAGACCGGAACAAGCCGAATCGGGCTACCTGATAAATAAGCTGGTTCTAATACTAGACGCTTCTGATAAAGACCAGTTCTAGGTTCCGGGGGGTTTTAGAATGATTTAATTTCAAAATTTTCTCAGCTTCTTATATTTGTGAAATTTTTTCACATAACTAAAAAATTGTTGAATATACACTATAAAAAAACTAACTATTCCAGATTACACATCCGCAAGCTGACCCCAATCAAACTGATCAATCTTCCAATCGACAGAATCGAAGTGCACATTGGCCATCGACAAATCACTCTGGAAATCCGTCACTCTTTAACCAAAACGAACACTTTAATCGATTATATATGTCATAAGGATGGATGTTTATTGATTTATGAAGAGGAAAAAGTATTGGTAAAAGGAATCAAATATCAGTCACTGGCAGCCAAGGATTTATTCTATATGGTCAGACATCCAGAAGCGGAATTCAGATATTTGGGAATCGATATAATGGAACACGAGGATCCAGTGATGTATCCATTCCGTTCATTCTTCTGGAAGATGTATTCATACTTTATGAATCTCTCTCATAAAATCAAAGTCACCGAATTCTTCATGACAACTTTCCAGTATGGATCAGTTTCCGATAGTGCCCAATCCTTTATTTCAATTTTCTGGAATTTTCTGGAACCCAAAGTGCTGAAATCTGCGAAACTGCGAGTGTGGAATGACAGAGCTGTCCGTGAAAAGTTCCAATTCGATATGAATTCGGATCGGAATATTCTGAAGGATTTATATGCAACTGAGCAATGGCAACACTTGAGACATTTGGATGTTTATGATTTTGGAATTGTGGTTAAACCAAAGGATTATCGGAAGTTTATTCATCTCGAAACGATTGATGTCAGATTTCCGAGGAATGAGCATTTCTATTCTCATTTCAAGGCACTTTTGAAGGTCAGTGAAGGTGGGAGGAGGGGTTGTGGGGTTTTTTTTCTAAAAATCTGTATATATTGTGATCTAGGGAATTACAGAATAAAGAACTGAATATTTTTGGGTACAGTTGAGGTTAGCCTTCTGAGAATTTCTAGAACCAAGATTTTTCAAAATTAAAAAGAAAATTCGGCCAAGTGCTACTATTAAAACTTCCTACCGGGTTTTTTAAAATGAACACCATGAAACCGTTTTTTCTTTGATTTTTGAAAATTTTCTGAAAAATGGTTCTGAGGGGAAGGCTGAACCTTCATCCGTGGATCAACACCCTTTTATAGTGAGATGACATACCTTAAAGGGACAGCGTGGGTCTCACCAAGAAGAAAAGAAATCGTGCACTACTACAAGATTTTCCAGTTTCAAAACGGTGTGAAATACGGTTTTTCTCAAATAGTTTCAGTAAGTGAGTAAATTATCAATACAATTTGAACATTCCGTCTGTTGAAATTTATTTTGATAGCTCCAGAGACAATCGAGTTATGCTGTTCTGCACCATATAGGTGATAAATGTTTCCGTTATATGAAGTTTTTATTTTTCAAGGCCAGCAATAACTCTCAGTTTTCATCCCAAATTATCTCCTAACCGGGCTATGTGGGACTGCTCCCGGCGAAATTTACTGGGTCAGGCCAAATTCAGCTTCAATGGGTCAAAAACGCCAGTTCAGCACAAATCTTATCCAGCCCTTCTTATTTGGGTCAATTCTAATGACATCAGTTTTAACACAATAAATCTATTTCAGGTCTTTGGAAAACACGAACGCCCCGACGAAGACCTGGAATGCACAGTGACGGTCAACCCATCCTTCCATATCCAAGAATCGTTTTTTTACCTAATCGAACAGAAGAATATTGTGGATTGCAATAAAATCTTCTACTACGAAAAACGGAATATATTCTACATTCGACTCAAAAATGGTGGAAGAGTGGAGATTAGTGATGCTCGGAATGAGGATGAGGGGATACTTCTTCCAAAGAAGATTGTATTCAAAGTGTCAATGAAAGAAAGAGAGGATCGTGTGGAAGCGGATATCCCACGGAAAGATGGAATCATTAGAAATTCGAACAAGAATATGAATTATAAACCTTACCGTGGAGAGGATTTGGTCAAGAATTGGCCATTGCCTTGATTATTTTTAAATTAATAATATTATTTTTTGATTGTGACTAATTTAACTTGTTTGACAATAATAAACTATAAGTTGTGCATTTTGGCGTGGTGGTTTTTGCAGACATGTAATCGTATTTTGCAAAATTTCAGATTGGGCAGGATGAACATAGTTTTTCCCTTTCTTGTAAAATTAAAATAATCAATATTTCGTAATGTTTCCACTACCTTGAAAAGTTGGTGAAACGGTTGAAAAATTGCTAACTCTCTCTTTTTTGTCCTTTGTTAACATCGGTTTCTCACAAATTCCTACAGTAATTTTTTTTTTCGCAAAAGTGAGCAATTTGATTCCGAATCAATAATTTGTTACTATTTCACCACCTCAAAAAATTGGTTGATACAAAATTTTGTTTGATTGAGTTTTTATAACTATTCCCTATTTTATTACTCACTTCAAATTTCTATGAGTCCCCCACAGCTCCTTCTAGAAAAATTTCGATCTGAAACTTTTCAAAGTAAGCTAAATCAATAACTTGGTCAGGTTGATATACTTGATAGAGTAAATTTTTCATAATAAAAATTAATCCTAGTACCATTCAAGTATTTTAGTTCAACTTCTGAAACTAAGTTTTCGAAACAGGTTTCTCGTATTCATCAAATTTCAGAGAACAAAAGCACCTTTATAAAAGTATTCTTCAATTTTTAAATTGAACAGGTGAGAACTTGATCAAGTGGCGAAAACTCATTGAGATTATGGTGTTTAGTTATCTGAAATTATCTTCCTAAAACAGTTTTTTTTTCATTATTTAGACCTATCTTTTTGATTAATATTTTATGTTACTCCTGATTACCGTAAACATTGTTTCAGACTGAACAGTTCATAATAGGCGTACTTGTGAATTTTCGGCAAGTCATACAATAAGACTTTTTCAATACATTACTTCCTGTGAACTTATAAAAAGAGGTCTGGAAATAGTTTCTAACGACCATCAAATACTCGATATAATACACCTTTTGTCTAGAAAACTGTGAAACCTTAAACTAGAAACAGAGTTTTCAATTCATTTTGATGTTTTTCGAAGTGATTGAAATTCATTCGAACTTCGAGAATTCTAGCACTCACCCCATACTTCTGAAACCGAGTTTTCGAAACAGGTTTTTTTTCTAAATTTTTATATTTTCTGGTTTTATTTTGAAGCAATGTTTGAGGTAGTTAAAACAGGACTCGATAGCAAACGATAAACAGATTACTTATTGCATCATAGTAACGTTTGCTAAATTCAGTAAATCGCCCCGTAGAAGTTGTGACGGACCCAATTGTACTCAATTGGCCACCGGCGAGCCGAATAGGTCCAATCTCATAGCGCATTCCTAACTGAGCTCCTGGTGGTTCAGAATAGAGCTCAGGATAAGCGATGTAACGATATAACACAGTTTTACACTCAACCAAATTTATTGTGGGGAAAAAGCATGTCTCCGAAGAGACTGCATTAAAAAACCCTTGGTGAGAGTTCATCAAGGTACAATAAAATTGGCGGGCCTTCTAAGCAGAAGGGGCGCCCTAAAAGGGACACAATGTATGAAGGGGGAGGGGAAAATAATAAATTATGACCACGAAATAGTTCCACGAAGAATCAGGTCTGATTCGTATGACATCCTATCCATGTGATAACTAACTACTAAATTACCCTTTGTTATAGTCTACTGGTCTGATAAGAGTGCAGAGTTAACAATCCTTTGTTCTTATTGACGGTTGAGGCCAGAGGCGGCAACGGTCAGCATATCGCAGCTTGGGGGAAGGTAACAGAGGGCCAGAGGCGCTCACCTTCCAGCAAGGTGACATGCAGTTAAGACTGAAGATTAAAGGGAGGTAAACTAGTGTTTTGTCATCATTTGCACTGAAGTTGGCGGGCGAAGTAGTTGTAGTAGATCATCCAGGAAGGCGGCAATGTAGAGTGTGAGAGACGCAGACACTGAAGGAGAGGAACGAAGTGAGTCTGTAATAAATATTAAAGGGCGACAGGGGTATAATGAAAGGAACTAAAAAGGAATAAAATATAATTAATTATAAGGATAAATTCATAGAATTTATGCATAATAATCAATAAATATATTTAATGAGTTTGACTGTGGCAATCAGAGGGAGAATAGCCCTGTAGATTGACAACACTCTGGGGGATCTGAGGTCCGCCAGAATCCACTACGTGGGCGTAGTGTTTGATTCTGGATTTCGCTTTACGAGCTTGGTATGGTCTTTGACGGTTTGCAGGAAGTCGTGCAAAGGCTTCGTCTATACTAGCGTGATCCTGAATATTACTAGGCTGGCGCCCAGACGACATCAGTCCAGCCTGGTTAACTCCATCATGCTTGCGCCCAGGCGGCATCAGTCTAGCATGTGTGGGAAGAACCTCTGGCTGGCGCCCAGACGACATCAGTCCAGCTTCAGAGGCACTATCTTTCGCTTCGTTAACAACGTCATCTGTATTAACTTCTATAAGGGGACCTGGGACAGAAGATACAGAATTATTATTAATTAACGACGAGGCGATCCTTGACGGCTCCCTCCGAGAAGATTCATTCGAATTTTCTCCAGTACGTGAAACTTTATGATGCGCTGTTGAGTGGCGCCCCGATAACCTCGGCTCATTCAAACCCACAGGGATAATAGACTTTTCCGCAGTATTTTCTAGAATAGAATTACTAGACTGAAGCTTGAGCTGGCGCCCAGACGACATCAGTCCAGCGTCTTCAGGAACAGGTTCCTTGAACTTTCTACTCTTCGATTTGACAGAAGGAGGCGACGTAAAATCATCTGGACACTTGCGCCCAGACGACATCAGACAAGAGTCCATAGATGACAAGTCATCGATAGAGGCGGGCCTGTTACGTGATGCATGATTTGAGTTATGAAGCTGGCGCCCAGACGACATCAGTCCAGCTTTCTCATTACTGAGCGGCATATTACTAGAATTAATAATTACCGAAGTATTGTCATCATTGAGCTTGCGCCCAGACGACATCAGACAAGCATCCATGGTTGACAAGTCATCAACAGAGGCGGGCTGATTACTAAAAGTGGAAAGATTCGTAAGCGACTGATCAGTAGTATTTTTACCATTCGTACTCGTTGGAGGGTCAGATCGCCTGAACTCGTCCAATTTGTCCGATGATTTAACGCTGTCTTTTTGATAGAGGCGCTTAGAAGATATTGGAAACGATGCAATAGCAGGGGCGTCCGGTGGAACTAAATAATTTTGCGGATTCATCGATTCACTATTGTCAGAATCTCCGAAAGTTTCGCAACCTTCAATTTCGATAGGAATCAAGTGATTGATCGGCCTTTTGTAAATTTTTCCACGACATCTTATGGTGGCGGAACGGACAAGTCCGTCGCTACTTTTCGGCAAAGTTTCAATACGTCCTAAGGGCCAGTTGTGGCGTGCGAGTTTCTCAGTATAAATTAGAACGATTTGTCCTACACGAGGTTTAACTGAAGAAGCTCGGCCGCCTTTATGAACATTTTCTCGCAAGAATGCGAGGTAGGCACTCGACCATATATCCCATAGGCGTTCTAAGACCTCATCAACACCAGCTAGGTGTAGAAGCGTTCTTCTTTCGGTTAAGGTCGAATTACACGTTGGGTCGAATTCGGAAGTCGAATTTGATCGTTCCCGTTCAGTGGGTATATCAATAAGCACTGTGGGAATAATGAAATCGATGGGCCGAAGCGCCGGTAAATCGTCGATTTCTCTTGGGTTCGGTGTCAATGGGCGCGAATTGATCATATTTTCTACTCGAGTGAGAACGTGACTTAGTACGAAGAATGACTTTGTGGATCTACCGATTTCTTTTCGCATCTGATGTTTAACTACACCAACAATCCGCTCATAGATGCCCCCTTGCCATGGGGCAAGAGGGGTTATATGTCTGAATTCAATCTGATGATGGGCGAGGAAGCAAATCATAGATTGACTCGGTGCGTAGAGGCGAATATTATCAGAAATAATCCGAGCTCCCAAGGTAAACGTGGCAGCATTGTCACTGTAAATTGAGTTCGGTACTCCACGTCGAGAGAAGATATTGACCAGGCCTTGAACATAGGTCTCCGAAGAGGCGTCGGGTAGCAGTTCTAAATGAGCTGCTCTAGTGACAAGACATGTGTAGACTAAACAATAAGCCTTGCCTACTTTATATCCGTCATCCCGAATGAATTCCAGTGGTCCCAGGTAATCCAGGCCCACATGTTGGAATGGCGTAGACGGAGTTGTTCTGAATCGGGGCAGTTTCCGTGAAAAAGGGTACGGAAAGGCCGTATTCTTAACCTTTTGACAGTGAACGCAAGTTCGTACAACAGAATCAGCTAATTGAGCGGCGGCTTGGATCCAGAATCTAGAACGAAGAGCGGCGACCAAATAATTCGCAGGAGCATGAGCGTTTTTCTCGTGTGTTTCTACTATAAGTAGACGAGCTAACGGATGTTTTTTATGAACTAGAATTAAATGATGGGCTTCGTTTTCCAGAACTGGTGACGGGACACGACGATGATATCGCCAGATGCCGTCTGATCCAATAACCGGGTCGAATTTTGCTGGAAATTCCAATCCGAGGCTTTCTGCTTCCTTATAATGTTCGAGCATAACAAGATGTCTTGCGACTGCCCGTCTCTGTAAAGCAACAGTGGGTAGAGAGAGCGGGCCTTGAGAGGCGGTGAACTTTTTCATGATATCTCCTTCCCAAACATGATTTTTGAACATCTTAGTTAGACAACGAAGAGTCGAGTGGGTCATGGATATCACTTTCGATAAGGAGTTACTGCGTCGGTATGGAACGAAGGATCGATACTTTTCATCAGCCTGAGCGGTCATACACATACCTGTCAGAGCATCGGTCAGAACTTTTAGTTCTGGTTCTCGATCCACTACTAATTGCTCAGTAGATTTTTTATTTTTCTTCTTAGATTCAGCTATCTCCGAAGAAATTAACTCGCGAAACTCGGTTGGCGAAGTGACATCACCTTCGAGACGGCATGGCCATTTTGATGGAGGCTCCATTAGAAATTTCGGGCCACTGAACCATAGAGACGAATCTTTTAATTCAGAGGCGCTCATTCCTCTCGTAGCTAGATCTGCCGGGTTTAAATCCGTCGGGCAATGATGAAAAGATGACGTAATACTACGTTCTTTCATCCGTCCACAAACCTCGTGGATACCTGTAACACGGTTATTAACCCAGCATTTCATCTGTTCAAATCGGAGGATCCAATACAATGCGACCATTGAATCAGAGAAGAAGCGGATAGTAGAGGGCGTTTCAGCACCCATAGCGGCTATAGCAGATTCGGCGATTCGAGAACCTATTTCGATTGCTAATAATTCTAATCGAGGAATAGTTAATGTGGTACTAGCGGCTGGTTTCACTTTCGATTTAGCGGCCAACAAGCCAATTTTAGGAGGGCCGTGGGCATACTCGTACAATAGATAAGTGGTGCAAGCATAGGTATCTTTCGAGGCGTCCGAGAACACAATGAAGTGTACTCTTTCATAATCTCCACGAGGACGCAGCATCCGAGGGATCGAAATAGATACCTCAGAAAATTGCTTTCTGATTATCTCCCAACGAGGGAGGAGATCTTTCGGAATTTTATCTTTCCATTGGAGACCATCGATCCATAAATCTTGCAAAAACAGTTTAAATTGAACGAGTAGAGGCGCTAGCAATCCCAACGGATCGAAAGTTTCAGCCATGCGAGAAGCACATTGTCTCTTCGTCGGGTGATCTTCTAATAGCTGCGCAAGTTTGATTGTAAAGGAATCACCTACAGTATCCCATTGATATCCTAGCAACTTAATGACAGTTTCAGTGGCGACTTCGTCTGCCGGAAATTTCGCCATCTCGTCTAATCGATTGGTAATGAATTCTCTAAGATTCATTCCCATGGAGGTGAAGGCGGCTCTGGATTTTACACGAAGATCCTGAATTTCCTCTTTCTTATTAGTCGTAAGCATAACGTTGTCGACATAGAGATTCTGCCGAATTCGTTCACCGATTTCATTATTCATTTCATTAAGGTAATGATTAATAGTGGCGGCAAGTAGAAACGGGCTACACGTCATGCCAAATGGGATGCGTGTGAATCTATACTCAACTATATTACTACGAATGGCGGGCTTAGAAATGTCCTTGAGCCATAAGAAACGTGTACAGTTGCGGTCACCAGGCGTCATTCTAACCTGGTGGAACGCCTTTTCGATGTCGGCGACGACCAAGTAATCTGACAACCTGGATCGGATTAGAATATCTAACAGGTCGACTAGCATGGAAGGGCCAGGCTCTAAGCAGTCGTTTAACGAGTACTCACCCGACTTCTTGCTGCTTGCGTCGAGGACAATACGAAGTTTAGTGGTTAATGACGCCAACTTAACTACAACACGATGAGGGATGTAGTAAGTGGGGCCACCGTTCATTTCGTCTGTTACTATTTCAATAATCCCGGTTCGCAGTTGCGTCTGTATAATCTCATCGTAGTCTTTCAGAATATTCTTTCCTTTTTTCAAAGTAAGAATTAATTGCTCTAATCGTCTACTAGCAATTCCTCTATTAGAGGCGAGTCGAGCTTGTTTACCGTTCCAAGGAAGTGCAACTAAGAGATTGCCATCTTCGTCGTACGTAACATTTTTCTCGAACTCAGCTATGAGATTTTTCGAAGCTTTTTTACCATCCTCTATCGGGCCGGGTTCTTCTATGCCAAGATTTTCGAGTTTCCATAATTGGGAGATCTCGTTGATGAGGGTTCCCATTTGATCATTCGATTTATTGTCAGGAGTCTGGAGCATGTTGATGAAACCTTCGATTACGAAAGCTTCCATCTCATCCTCTTGTGATCCTGTTGTGGCTATAACAGAAGCGCGAGGTGGAGGGTAAATAATAGGAGCGAACGGAGTCATTTCTATATACCGTTCAGATGGTAAGAGGACGCGTCT
>GL380385.1:24163-38353 GCA_000143925.2 Caenorhabditis brenneri
AAAACTGACTATATGACAGGAGCTCGAAAATTCGAGTTTTTATGTTCATACAAGTTGAGAAAAGGTATCTAGACTAGAAATGGTGTCAAATTTGAAGTTTCGAAAAATTTTCAGAAATTTTTAGACCAAAAAAATGAAAATTTTTATTTTTGAGTTGTGGCGGTTCTAAGTAAAATTTTTGTTCTCAGGGGGTCCAAATTAGTGTTTTGGCAAATTTTCAGAAAATTCCCAGAGGCTTTCTAAAGTAAAGCCCCTTGTCAACCTCTTGAAGAGAAGAATATAAACTGCAGCTAGGGTAAAAGTGGGGTTTCGGCCGGGGAATCTTTAAAGGAAAAAAAAATTAAAATTTCAAAAAGGTCGGAGTCTTGTTATCTGCAAAGTCTGGGACTTGAATCAAGCTATCAAAGAAAATGATTTGAACGACAGGGAACCGGAATATGCCAATGTACCACAACGACTGAGAAGTTAAATTCAGCGAACGACAGATTCAAATGCATATAAAATTGAACAGGGTCTGATTATTATGCTTTATTGCAAAAATTAACACTGAAACTTGAAAAGATCGCTAAATCAAGACGTTTCAAATCAATGATTTGTACGGAATGAGCAAACAGGATAGAATTTCAGCCTAAATGAAATATTCACTACTGGAAACAATGACGTTTCTAAAAATAAGACCGAATATATTATATGCACCAATAAACGGACTGTTCCTGGGATCCAAAGAACTGAAAACATGGAGTCAGGAAAGCAGGGATCGAGTTTATTATAGTCAAGTTAAAAAACATATGCAAACCTTACAGGTTCTGAGCAAATTGAAAAAAAGGAGGAGGATGCTTGAAGATAAAGAGAAACAAATGACTATGAGGATATTCATAGTTGAAACTGCAAAAAGAAAGAATGTTCTTGCGAACTCCTAAAGTTTGGTTCAAGCTTTTTGCTTGTAGAACTGTTACTTTGTGTCAACAATGCAATTGTTTTTGTATCTTTCCAAAATTTAGAAAAAATCGTGTTTTTTTTCCAGTTGATGGTGTTATGTTAACATAGTGCCAGTTTCACTTTGAATAATTCTTCAATCATTTGTAGGTTCCTCCCTTTTCATCGGAAACCATTTCACAGAGAATGCTGTAACATTTTTTTGTGCATTTTTGATGTTGGAATTAATTTTTTGTATTGGAATTGTCGTTTCCTCTTCCATCCATTTTCACATATCTAAGTGATGGATGAAATTTGTTTGTCATTTCGTGTCTGAATAGATGGATGGATTCTCATTTATTCGGTTTTTCTTCAAGATCTGTACTCACCATGGCCTTTTTTTTCCAAAAAAAGACATTTTTCTATTTACTTGGTCTTACGCTCAGTTAACTACCGTATACTTAATCCGTTTGAAATGACATCCAATAGAGTGATTTGAACCGCATTAATTACTCTTGGAATCGGGAGAAACACTTTTTGCGACATAAACTTTTGGACGAAAATTTGAGTAGATCGAAGAGAAGATGCGTATTCAAATCTGTTTGGAGAAGTAAGATACAAACTGGCAACAGACTTGTGAGATGTAACTTATTCTTCATTTTTGCTTGTCTTGAAGACGGATTTGCTCTAAATTGAGCCGCATCTACAGCTGACAAGTTTGCCAATGAAAACTGACCGAATGACATATTCTTCAAAACCATTGGAAACTGAATAACTGAGATATTGATAAAAGTTCAGTTACTTTTTATTAACTTCTGGAACAGAACATCATTCTTCATATTGAGTTTTCATTCGAAGAATATTCTGTTTTACAAGGATTGGAGAGCCTGTTTTCAAAGGGAGGAAGAGTTGAAACCAAAAAATATTAAAGAGATGTTTCAACAATTCTCAATTCTAGAATGATGATGACATTCCGAGAAACCATTCCCTTCTGCACACAAAAAAAAGCACATGAAAAACAGTAGATGGCATCCGCATAATTTCATAATTTTCTTGACATTTCAGTGACATCATTCCATCTTTTTTTGTCTTTCTTCTTGTATTCAATTGAAAACCTTGCTCCCAAACGATGTTAATTGAATAAAATGAACTGGCTATTCTTTTGTTTTCCTCCGTTTTCACACTTTTCCTCTCTATTTTTTGCATTTCCTTTCAATTTTTCGTGGACATCAGGAAACGTAAAAAAAGCTCAAAAACTGACAAGCTCCTAATATCTTTTGGCAAAGTATCGAATTCTATTTGCTCACAATCTCATATTCAGTGGAGCCACCACAACACCAACATCATCGGAAGCAGGCACACCACCGTATTTCATTTTTCATCTGCCACTTTTGTGAATTTCTTCACTTTTTTCTTCGATTTCTTTGTTTCACCTGACACATTTATTGCTCTCTCCCTCTTTTTTTTCCATTTTTATTCCACTCTGACTAATTGAATATACAATCTCTGGGTATCCACTATTTGATTTATGTATGGAAATTGGTTGCCCTGCTTCTCTTCCATCCATTCCACCAATTCCTATTTTGGCATCCTCTGACTGATGGATGAAATTAATCTTTTTTTTAGATTGATGAGTTCTCATTTATTTAGGTTCATTCTTTCCATTTCTGTAGAAGACGTTTCTCGAGAAATAGAGAAGTCATTTTTCTCCCTATATATGCTCAATGTCGGCTGACTACCGTATACCCGATTCGTTTCGAAAAGGTCATACCAATTTGGGTGGAGCTGACGTGTGATCGAGCCACGTCCCTTTTAATGAAGAGATCTTTCACAACATTCTCAATGTCACCCTCGATTTAATTTCCCACAGATTGAGAATTATTTCTTCCCACCTTCCGGAAACGTCCATAAGATTCAGCAAAAAAATCATTACCGTTCTTATCTGAATTCTAGCAGTTAATTCTTTACTGTCCTTTTTATGTTTTCCGAAATGGTTCGTGGTGAAACATTCAGTCTCTTTCTCTATCGGATTCATCTATGATACCCTTGTTTCCTGCTTTGAAGTGTACGAACTAAAACTCGGGATTCCAGATTCCGGCATTCAAACCCTCCAATGTCTGCAATACTTTCATCATCAAAATTTAACCAGTCTTGAAATTATCATGCTGAAACTTTTCCAGATGTGGTATATTTTCAATTAGCATACTAGGAACACACAGACTTGATTCTTGGAGCATTATAGGAAACTTCATCTTCTTTGTCTATTCTTTCTGGAGCAACAGGAGAAGGACATCATTCGGAGTAGAGTTCACTTCAAGAACTTTTCCATCACTCTTTTTCTGAGACTCACGACGAGATCATCCTAGATTATAATACAAATCTGGACCCGTTGACTGAGGAGTTGCCAGTTGTTAGAGTTGTGATCGTCATCGAGAGGCTGTTTTCAATCAACTATATTAGTTTTCAAAAGTTTTAATAATCACCACTCAAATGATCCCCGTTTCTCAGTGTTCTTAGAATTGCCAACCCTCATCATAGCTTCAATTCTTGTCTTCAAAACTTTTGACTAGTAAGTTACACTCCACTTTTTAATGTTCTGTCCGTGTTTTTTTCGGTTTTGTGCATTTTTGAACAATGTGAGCGGCGACTCAAAAACTTTGAATTTTTGGCACATCTTATGTCTCTGGAGACTGGACGAAACATGCCCCTCACCCATATTCGGGACGACGAAGACAAATGAAGAAGCGCTCGAAAGAAGAAGAAGACAGCTCATTCTTTTCTTGCTCTTTCTCTGTCTGTTGCTGTAGATACATTTCGTTTTTATGGATGAAAACGGGAAAAAAGAGAAGAGAAGACAGGAGGAGGAGCAACAAAATGACCATCAGAAGAGAGTAGAATGAAGAGCAACTCTACGGCAATCAGCTAGAATGAAAAGTCAGCGGTGCGCGAAATTGTTGTACAACAATCGGAAAAGAAGGAAGAAGAAGAGACTCTAAAAGACACAAAAAAAGAGAGCTGTTTGAGCAACACACCGTTTTAGCTCATAAATAATCGAACGACCCGACACATTCGGCCTCTTTTCGTCTTTTCAAGAGTTACTGACTTTTCAGACAAAGCTAATTGTCGTCAGCTGATCCTCTCTCTTTCAAGAAAAACTGATTCTTGAGCTTTTAGAGGTTTGGGTCTCGCTCCGAACCATTCTTTCCAACTGATTTGTTGAGCTCGTCAAGAAATACCTTTCGTAATATTTTAAAAGGGATTACGTCTCCATTCTCTCCCTTTGTACGAATAACATTAAATTGATAAGTTTTCAAAGCATAACTCGCTATTCGCAGAAGTTCCATCTCAAATTCTGATTGGATTTTCAAGTTTAAACCCTAGCTAGTGCTGATCTTTCTGAAATAATTCAAGAACTATTGTATCAAACTCTTTGACTGAGATCTATTTGATATCTGTTCTACGGATCATAGAATGTTTTCCATTTCAACTTCAATAGCTTTCTATTTTCAGCTGCTATAAGTTCCAATCACCATCCATCTTATAACTTTCTATCATTTTTGTGATCTATGATTTTGCCAATCAAGCTTTTCTGTTCACGACTCCATACTATGGAAATAGAGATTTTATATTTTTTGCTCAAAAAAGAGCTTCAAGCACTTGAAAAAGCGCGGCGAATAAATCAAAAAGAAATAATTGTGAGGCTGTCGTCGTCGTCCCGTCATCCATCCCGTCGCTGTATTTTTGTTTGGAATAAAATTCTGTGTCGTACATCGACACCACCAATCCGATTTTCTGAAAAGCAGTGGTTTCGATTAGTGAAGCTAGGAAAAGAGGAGAAGCGGTTAGTTTTTTTTCGGAAACGAGAAGCAAGAAAAAGTCTTCTTTCTCGTGAGATCGAGTGTGAGATTGAGCTGTTCTGACGTGGCATGTGAGTATGATCGCAGCTCTAGATTCAGAGAATTTCAGTGAAATTTGTTTTGAAACTGAAGATATAAGGTATATATCAAGTTGATAAAAGATCAGATGCTAAATCTGAGAGTGAGTTATCAGAATGGTACTTTTCGAAGAAAGCTTAATCAAAACTTGAATTCATCTAGAACTGATACCCAATTTAGTAATATTTGTTTTCCAAAATCTTTTTCCCATCCAAAGATATTCGATTTCATAACACGGTTACACGATTATCGTGTTTGGAACAGAGAACGAAAATAACCACTCGATTTCAATTTCCATGTCAATCAAGTATGATATCATACGTTCGATATAGGGTTTCTGAACTACACTTTTAAAATTCTCAGACGTCATTTCCTTAAATTTAAATAAATTCAAATGCTTTTGGGATTAGATGGTCTTGAGGATCTCAAATTCTGAAGTAATCATTTTCAAAACATAGTTTTTAATCCCTATCATACAATTCTTATATATACTCTGTCTGTGTATATTGTAGGACGATATAAGCTGAAATATTCTTTGATCGAGTGATTCAATCACTTCCCATTTGAGATTCAACAAAAGGATTAACACAATGAATATATTTAAAGTACGCTGGTACCTTTTATACACTTAAGTATGTGATACTTCTCTGAACCCAAAAAACTTTGAAATTAGAGCATGAATCGTGTTTTCTACAATTGAAATTACGGTACAGATTCTCGATCTCGTTTCTTTTTCTGACGATTCAGTATCTTTTCTATCTGAAAGAAGCTTTTTGGTGCCAAATTCTTTTTTGGGACTAATCCAGATCCCAAAAATATAATGTATTTTTTGTTTCCGGAAGCATCTTCTCATCATCTCTTTGCATATCCGGTTCTTCTTCTTCCTCTTCTTTTTTCTACTCTTTTCGTCAATTCTCATTTTTTCTCTTTTCTTCAGTGTAGCATTAGCCTCTTCCAGAACGAGAAGAAGCCCGCCCCGGAGTCGTCGACTGCTCCCTTTTCCACGTCTTCTGCTCCATCCTGCGCCTCTCCGTTTCCACGTCTGCGTGTCGTAGTGTATGCCCTAATTCAGCGTGATGTCGTTGCCGCCGGCCTATTGATCTTCGCACCGCTTCTGGTGTGCCCCCATGTGTCCTCTGCGTCTCCAATGGGCTCCCTTAATGCATGTATTTTCTAGTGGGGTCCCCGAGTCTGTGCTTCTTCTTCCCGGGCGTACGCTTCAACCAATTCGCGCCCTCCCACCACTGACTGACTGACTGCTTCTGGTCATGACCCCTGACGATTGTTTTTGGAAAATGAAACACTTTTCGTTTCTCATTCTTCATTTCTTTCTGTTTTTTCTCTACCACCAACCTTCCCTTTATGTCCTTTCTTCCCTAGAAATTAGCATTCTTAAAGTTGTCAACCCGTCCTACGCACTTTTCTTCGAAAAAAGGGAAATTCTTATGCTTATTCTCTTTTTATTCCAAATGCGTCACTATTCGCACACATCAAAATATTTTATATACGCCAAGACTTTTCTTCTTTTCTTTTCCCTTTTTCCGGAATAGCGTTCACTCTCCTCTCCTGAACTGCTCATACTTTTTAAAAGTCATTCTTTCTTTCTTTTTTTGTCTGTCGACGACCTAGAAAATGAATGGGTTTCTTGAAAATTATAGAGTATGCAAGGCATAATTTGTATGCTTCTACAGGGTGGGCACCGCAAGTCATAATCATAGAGAGCACAGAGAATATTCAATTTTTGGTGTGCATTTCTAATGACATGAAACATTCAGAATCATTTGCAGTTTTTCATGTCTTTCCCTTTCTCTCTTTTTCACTCTCCGATCAGTATTCCTCATTTTATTTCCACGTTGTTTCATCCCCCGCAAATGACATTTACGGACAAAAAAGGACGAATCGGGTGTTGGTTTTTTTGGCTTGTTTGTGTTTTGGTATACTTTATGTGTCGCTTTTTTGGATTCACTATGAAATTGAATTCTCCGGAGAATCAATTGGACAAAAATCACTTTGAATTGAAGGAAATTCAGAAGGAGAAATCACTTTTAAAAAGATTCATAAAATGTTTATAATGCACCTATCAAAAAGTACATTTGCACTTCAGATTTCGGAATTTGATGAGCAATTCGATTTAAAATAACTCTTGGTATACAAAACTGAATTTTTATATATATCTCTTCTTGACTCTCGATTTCTAAACACCAATTCTTAGAAGTCTCAAACAATTCACAGAAAAAGAGAAAATCAAAAAAGAGTCTTCCTAACATCTTTGGGAAATGATATTTTGTTTTGGAAGTTTTCCAGAAAAACACTTACCGATAATCTTCTGTTTTCTGTTTTGCTGTCGTTGATTTCTCATCGCTTTTTGTATTTTTTCTGATTTTTGAAGTCGAAAATCACTTTTCAGAAATTGGATTCAAATCAGTTTTTTATCGGATAAATGACTCACTTTTCAGTAATTCTTCAATATCCTTTTCTAACATTCAAGTTGATCTTCCACATTGGCTTTGAATAACGAACAATCTGACATCATCTGAAATATTTATTTACATTTCTGTCACTCATCCTATTCTGATTGAAACAGACACCTTACATTTCTTCTTCTTCTCTTGTCAAAATCTCGTTCTTTTTTTCTATTTTTATTTATCTCAAAAACGAGACATATATCGGTTTTTCTTCCATAATCCGAGTGCTTCTTCTTCATCTTTTGGCTCCTCGTTTGTTATTCTTTTTCCAACTGGTCGCTCTCTCCCGGATTCCCATTTCGTTCTTCCGTTCTTCTGTTTTTTTTCTCATTTCGTCTCTTTCTCTCTTCCATTTATTCTTCCATTTTTGTGTCATTTTTCCTTCTTTTTTTATTCTAGTTTATATTATGCATTATTTTGTCTCCTCTTCCTCCTTCATCCCATCCTCCTTTTCGATGGTTGTTCGTCCATCCGTCCCCGTCCGGCTTGCTCCAATTCAATTTCGACTCTTCTTTGCTGTGCAATACAAGCACTCTGTTTTTTTTATATCTTCTTTTTTTTTCTCTGAAAAAATAATATATATGTATACAATTGCAGTCATCACACAGAAACATGTTAGGAGCAAGTAGTAGTGAAGAGGAAGATGATGATTTTCAGGATGATCACGATTCGCAGGTCAGTTTTCTACTGGGAACTTCAATTGACAATCGAATAACCTAACCCGGGGAAGGGAAGATATGGAAATTCCAAAGTACAACACATTTTGAATCCACTGAAGTCAATAGAATTTTTGAGAGTCCAGAATAGAGAAAGATCATTTTTCATTTTGAACCTTGAACTCTTTCTTCTCTGAAATCTTGAATTACACTTCAGACATTCCGGAAAATGCTGGAAGATGGTTTTACACTTGAGTTACCGTAGTTTTCGCATCAAGAATTCAAGTCCTCTACACAAAAATGTTTTGAGCTGAATGTTCGAAATAACCTTATCATATTCAGTAAATAAGAAAAACTACTCTAAAAATTCAAAATTAAAGTTTGGAAGTCTTTTAGACTTCCGCTTGGAAATCCGTACATATTTGTCTACTGACCCGCTTTTCATCACAAATCGTTTTATTTTTATTTTGAAAATACTCAAAAGAGAGGATATATTGGCAGTCATAAGTACCCTTGTTCGGTGCCGCGAGTCAAAATTGCAAAAAGCCTCCAAAACACAAACATCTCCATTTAAAGCAATACAAAAAGGGAGGATAGAATGGGATTTCCCCCTATTTTCAAACAACAACAAACAAATGTCCCATTTTCAGATGCCTATGGCACAGGTCAAAAAGCGATCGTTACTCTCCGGGGCAATGACACCACGAAGCAGTTCTCCAGCACCATCGGATTCAGTTTCACAGACAAATTCATTGAAGAGAAATAATTCGAATTCGCAGGGAAGAAGGAAAGATTCAGTGCATAGTCAGACACCAGCTAGATCGGTTAGTGGTTGGAATTGATTAAAAAATGTCCATGAAAAGGGCTACTGAGAATGGGAGATCTGGATCGCAACTATTTGAAACATGGGATACTGAAATTCCTCTAATACAGTGGCACACTAAGTGACAAGCTAGCAAGGATTGTATCAGGATGAGATGGCGTTTGAAGACTTACTACACTTTAAAACTTTCTATTATCTTCAAATAGTATACCTTGTTATTAACCTAGGACCCATCAAAACTAAAAGTTTAAATTTAAATTTGTTTCAAAACTATCTCGAAATGATGAATTAGTAGCCTCAGTCTTTCTACCACATTCGGTACTTTCACAAAATGTTATTCGAAAAGAAAAACGAAAAGCTGTTTATGCTTTGTATTCATTGCCATAGTTACCTGAGAGTTAGTCGCAACGATCGATGAAAATGATATAACCAATAATTAAATGATTAATGCTCATAACACTCAATAAGATCCAGAAGAAAACTGATAAAGTAATAAAGAATAGAAGACAATAGTAAAGTAGTTTAGCCGATGAAAATGAATGCACCATCGCCAATGCCACAGGTAAGTGAAAGATAACAAAGATGTGTGTATATATAGAGTGTCTTCTCTCTCACAATACTATTCCATCTAACCACTTCTTCCTCTTCTTCTACTACTACTTCTACCTACTCTTCCCCATTTATTCTAACTCTTCTAACTCGTTTATCTCTTTCTCTGCAACCCCCACACCTTCATATAATCAATCTTTGCTCGAAGAGAACCTGCTTGCATACCACAACACACTTTGTCGTTATTCACTGAAATTCGAGATCTCTTTTCACACTTTTGAAAAGAAGAGAGATAGAAGGTGTATGAAACATTGAATTATTCAAGAGCCATTTTTGGAAGAAAAAGAAGAAGAACAACAGAGAAAACGGAGACAAAGAGTTGCAGTTTAACACATTTTTGAATGGTTTTTGAGCACTGAAACTATATATTTATATGTGAAAATGAGTGGAAAAGTGTCATATTATATCCGTTATCGTTATTATCCAACGTTCTCAACAGTTGAGTTTTTTCGTTCGTAGCAAATAATCAATGAAATAAGTGAATTCCATTTTCTATGGAATAGTTATTGAACGTCATCAGAGTGGAACGGTAAAGTCAATAAGAATCGAAATTTGTAGCATTCTATGTAAATGTCCATGTTTTTGTCACTTAAAATCACTACTAACATTTCGACTGACTTTCTAGCATGTCATTAAAATGTTTTTATTCTCTTGAACAAATCAATAAGAATTGATTTTCAGGCAAGAACAATGTAGAATGTTACAAAGCCTGTTCTCCAAAACTCACAAGAATTCGAAGGAGAAGAAGAGGAAGAACACGAAGGATCGAATACAGTAATAGCAACTGGTGAAGACGGAGTACCTTTGAGCAAAGAGGAACAGGAGAGAATACGGTAAATAAATATTCTAATTTATCATCGATTGGATGATTTCAGAGCGGAACGAGAAGAAGAAGAGCACAAGAAGAACCTTCAGATGTATGTGTTTCTTGCCAGATGCGTAGCATATCCATTCAATGGACAGCAGACTGGTGATATGGCACGAAGACAAATGAAAGTGAATAAACAGGAACTGGCGAGAATTCGAGATAGATTCGCATTATTTCTGAAAGGAGAGACGAATATTGCTGCAGATGAAGCATTTACAAAAGCAATAAACAGTTATACGGAAGTGTTTCTCAAATCAGAAAGAGTTCAAAAAGTGGTACATGCCGGTGGTTTCTCTCAGCACGATTTTAGAGAAGTTTTTCGATTGAATATTGAAAAACGGATAAGAAGTCTACCGGATATCGAAGGACTATCGAAGGATACTGTTCTGAATTCATGGTTAGCAAAGTTCGATGCGATTATAAAAGGAGATGAAACTGATCAAAATAGAAATGCAAGGTTAGTTGAGAGTTGAATTTCCAATAAGCAAGATAGTATTTAAAAAAAACATTATTTTACGAGCTGGACAAGTATCTAGACAGTCTTTCCGGTGGCTATTTTTCAAAACATGCAGCTTTCTGAGAACTAGTTCTTTATTCATAAAATTCTGTGCATCGATAATCACAACTTGATTTTGGAAAAACTAAATTTTTTTCCAGAGGTCGGTCTCGAAATCCTCAAAATGCGATGAGTGCTGATGCAGTTCTTGGAAAAGAGCAACTGTATGACGTGTTTCAACAAATATTAGGTGTCAAGAAATTTGAACATCAAATCATATTTAATGCTCTTCAATTGGATAATCCGGATGAACAGGCTGCTGCAATTCGGAGAGAATTCGCAACGAGAGAAGAGGCACTGAAAGATCCTATGAGGGTATGAAAGTTAAAGTAAAACTGAATCAATGAATCTCTAAATCTTCAGATGAAACGACTAACGCCGAAATTCGTTGTAAAAGATATGGAAACATTGTATATGGATGAAGTTCGAATGTCGATAAACACTCTTATATCAAATTTAGAAACAGTTCCAGTCACGACACGTGGACAAACTGTGGGAAAACGAAAAGATAAGAGTCGGTGAGTAATCTGAAAAATGAATGAGATAACGACTTTTGGAATCTCCTGTCCTTTTCCGTTCACAAGCACTAGACTCGGTTATACTCCCTCTTTACCTTCTTGTCCATTGTCATCAGTCCCCGTTTTCAGAACTCAAACAAAAAACAAACGGTATGTGTTGATATTTTCTGAATCATTTGAAATCTATTCACTTTGATTCAAGCAACAAGCCTTTCTCACATAGTGGGCTTTCACCTGGAAAAGAGCAAGAGAGCCCGTCCACGTGTCATGCCAAATAGAGCGCACTTTACTAACTTCTACCGTTCAGTGTCTGTGTTCTCAACTTTTCTAACTGTCTCTTCTCTTTTCCGAATCCTTTTTAGTTTCAATCATGAAGGAATGCCAATTGGAGATGAATTGAATATCTGAAAATTCATACTATTTTGAACAAAAATTCGTCCAAATTGTGATTCCTTCTGTAGTTCTTCCACCACTTCTACCTCTTCTACTTCTTCTACCTATTCTACTTCTACTTCTTCCAACTATTCAACGTCAAAGTCTGTTTCGTTGACGTAATTTAAGTTCAGAACATGGTTCATTTCTCTCACTAAGTTCTTGTTCATCACACAATTCACATTACAATCTCTGGTCCTTCGTCTGATTCGTCTCGTCCGACTGATTCCACCATCCACACCAATTCACCTGTATGAATGCTGCCACGTGTCTATCTAAACCCCTTTTTCCGTCTAATCTTCTCTTTTTTAGATCCCGCAGTATTGAGGACTTGTCGCTCTTCAACAGGTTTGTTCAATCCAGCTCACTTGTTTTTTTCACTTTTACACCGTTATCCTGATGAATTTCCCTGTATTCTGCCTCTGATTATATTCTGATTTTTTATCGTTTTATTCCTTTTTTCTCACTTTGCTTCCCTATTTTTTGCCGCTTTCCCTGTCTTGATCAGTCACACTAACTCTTTCCTTTTTGCCACTAAATCTCTTCTCCTTGTGCACGAATGACAGAGAAAGAGTAGGCTTTTACAGTGAGACTAAACGTGCTCATTTTCTCGTTTTCTATTTCAATTTTCTCTTCCCGCTGAATGCAATAATGCTGAAATGCAAGTAAAACGCTGCGATTATATTCATTTGCCTCTCTAAAAATGTGATGTGATATCTGACGGCTGAAATCATTCATCTGAATGAAATTGAAAAAAAAAGCTTGAGAAAAGCATGATGCTTCCAATTTTCTGAAAACTATTTGCTCAGAATTCGAAAAAAGAAACCGAAATCATTTCGAAGCCTCATGTGAAAAATGTGTTTCTGACCTGCTTTCTCATGAGAATGTGTTTGTTTCATTCGGTAAAATGTTATTTCATTTTCTTCAATCATTCGTTTTTCAGCTTAAAACGAAGGACAAGTTCTGGAAGTTTAAACAAAGGAGATAGTGATGATGGAGAAGTCACTCTCACTAAATCAGATGTTTCACTTGCATTGAGCATGGAGGTACTCTACCTCAGTATGCATGTTTTTCATTTTCAATACATAATTTAGGTTGTTGTAATGGAAGTTCAAGGTTTAAAATCAGTTCCTGCTAGTAAAATTGTTTATTGTACAATGGAGGTAGATGGACACAAACTACAAACGGATCATGCTGAAGCATCGAAGCCTAAATGGGATACACAGGGAGATTTCTCAACGAAAAATCCATTGCCAATAGTCAAAGTGAAACTGTATACAGAAGTGAAAGGATTCATTTCTTTTGAAGATAAAGAACTAGGAAAGGTATCAACTGATTGACTCTTTGTTTTTTTCTAAAATAGATGAATATTCAGATAGTCATTCAACCAACTCCAAATTGTTCAAGGAGCCCTGAGTGGTACAATATGGTAGTTCCAAAAAGTAGTGAAGATCCAAATCTGAAGATTAGAATAGCAATTCGAGTAGAAAAACCACCGAATCTCAAATACTGTGGTTATTGTTATTGTATTGGAAGGAATGCATGGAAGAAATGGAAAAAACGATTTTTCTGTCTTGTTCAAGTATCTCAATATGCTTTTGCTGTATGCAGTTTTCGACAAAAGAAGGCAGATCCAACTGAGTTTATTCAATTAGATGGATTCACCATCGATTATATGCCAGAATCAGATCCAGGTTGGTTTTTTAAAATGTGTATTCGGATAGTTAAGAAACCAAACTTTCTGAAAGTCTGAGAAAGTCAGTTGAATAGTGGAAGGGGCGGAGTCTGAATACACACTAAACATAGTGGGCGGCGGAACCCGGGAGGTGTCGGTACACAGTGTATATGACCTCCCACCAATCTTCGTCTCGAGCAACTCTGGTTCCTCTGCATTTGACCGTGAAAATCTTTCGCCTTTTACTAAAGATTTCCGTGCAAAGGAGCATACACTGAGTATTATTACCAATTTTTGGAGTCCCCTCGAGAGAGCGGGACAGAAAGAGAACTAAGAAATAGTTGTAAGGAAAATTTGTAGAAATGAAACATTGGGTTTCCATTGTGGTATATGGACACGTTAGAAAGAATGGATGTAATACATCAGAAGTACTGATGCTAAACGTCAGTTTTCGTCATTAGTCCCTCAGCAATAACATTCAAAGTTCAATTTCAGAACTAGCTGCTCAAGGTGGCAAACACTTCTTCACTGCCATCAAAGAAGGAGATGAGTTAAAGTTTGCTACTGATGATGAAAACGAGAGACACCTCTGGGTTCAAGCGTTGTATCGAGCCACAGGTCAAGCATATAAACCAGTACCACCGAAGCAATCAACAATCGCTCCGAAAGCTCAAGGATTCCAAGATAAGGGCTAGCAAACACGGGAATGGACGCTTTGATTCAGGCAGATTCAATAAA
>GL380385.1:38885-67510 GCA_000143925.2 Caenorhabditis brenneri
AATTTTACAGGGTTGGTTCTCCCCAGGACAAGCATTTGTACTGGAAGAGTATTCGGCTCGTTACATGGTCCGTGGATGCTTTCGACACGTCACTCTTCTCTCGAACCTTCTCGATAAAGCTGATGATGGGTTACTCATTGATCCAGCTTTAATTCATTATTCATTTGCATTCTGTGCTTCTCATGTACATGGAAATAGGTGTATGCCAGATAGACAAGGACCAGAAGGTGTTGGAACTGTAACTTTGGAAGAGAAAGAAAAGTTCCAAGAAATCAAAGAACGATTGAGAGTTCTTCTTGAGAAACAAATCACCAATTTTCGATATTGTTTTCCATTTGGAAGACCAGAAGGAGCACTGAAAGGAACATTAGGTCTTCTGGAAAGAGTTTTGATGAAGGACGTTGTATCTCCAGTTCCACCTGAAGAAGTCAGAGCTGTTATCAGAAAATGTTTGGAAGATGCTGCACTTGTGAACTACACACGGATCTGCAACGAAGCGAAAATTGAGCGTAAGAAATCATCAGAAAGAAATCTCTAATTTATTTATTTGAAGAACGAATGGGCGGTGATGTAAGTCCAGCACAACGGATAGAAGATATGGTTCGAGTAACAGAATTCTGTATTGATTTACTGAAGGAGAATGAAGAACATCATGGAGAGGTGAGAAGTATATTAGATTATTGGAATGCCTCCAAATGAACGCAACTTTTCCTATCCTTTTTCTATTGAAAATGAAAAGAAATTGATAAAGACTAACCGAATATTTTAGCAACTTCGAGGGGTATGTTCTACAACTTGCGACCTCTTCTATCCGTTTGTTTCCCTTATGTGTTTCTCCTTTTTAACCCTTTTTTCTTTTTTGCTTCTGTTCATTTTTCCCATTTCCCAGCCTATCTTTTCTTTAATGCTGTGTTCTGTTTATTTATTTTCAGTTCCGTTTCTGGGAGTTTATGTTTTTATTAACATGGTACTAGAGTTAGAAACAAATCTTTCAAAATAGATATGAATTCGAGAATTCGAGTTTTCAAAAATAGGGACACGAAGAAGAAAATACATCCATTTGGTCAGTGGATTTAGATAAATGTTTCCAGTAAACTGAGAACAACTGACTCTCCGTGTTTACACTGATGACTAAACAAGGAAATTCTATGTGTGGTGTCTAATCAAAGTTAATGAGTGTATTAGTTATTCTAGAAAGAAACATGTCCTCGTTCCAACTTCATAATAGAAAAGTTCCGTCTTTTTAGCGTGTCTCCCTTTATTTTTGATGGGCTTCTGACATGATTCATTTTCTTGTAAAATCATAATTCTTTCCAGGCATTTGCGTGGTTCTCTGATCTTCTCTCTGATCATTCTGAGATATTCTGGTCATTATATTCCGTTGATTTGGATTCTGCTCTGGAAGTTCAGCCACATGACAGTTGGGATTCATTCCCACTGTTTCAAATGCTCAATGATTTTTTGTTATCTGAACGTAAGAAACTCCTAGTGACAGAAAAATGAACAAATCAAAAGATTTCAGCTAATCTGAAAGGAGGAATATTCCACAATAAACTTGTTCAACAATTTCAACCACTTGTCGTTCGATATATCGACCTGATGGAACATTCGATTGCACAAGCGATTGATAAAGGATTCTCCAAGGAGAAATGGGAATCAAGGAAGTTAGTTTTAATGTGTAGAGTTAGTTAATCTTTTCAATGTTAGTGGTGATGATTACAGAGAAGGATGTGCTACATCAGAAGATATTTACTGGAAACTAGATGCTCTTCAAACATTTGTTGTTGACTTAAATTGGCCTGAAGAGGATTTCCGAAAATATCTTCAAACGAAAATGAAAAGTCTAACTTCTGATATGATATCTAAAGTGTCTGATTGCACATTCACTGCTTTTGACAGTTGGATGCAGAAAGCCAAAAAGTCCACAGATTACATGCTGCCTTCAGAAGTTTGTGTTCAAATTAATGTGATGTTCAGTTCGAAAAGTCGTGCAGTTAGAGTGACAGTTGACTCCGGAGAGTATAAATATCAATCGAAATTGGATGAGACTTTGGAGACGATGCTCAAAACAATGGAGTCCTGTATTCAGGAGAAACTTCTCGGTGTTCTCGAATCTGTTCTTTCTCGTTTGGCTCGTTATGATGAAGGAAATCCAATCGGAGCAATTTTGAATATCGCACCAAAACCAGCTTCAATTTTTAATAAATTGAAAACAATGGCTGGAGATACTTCAGCCCAAGTTACAACTGCAGCGGTAAATTCAAAAAACGAAAAAAAGAAACAAGAAAAGTGTTACAGAGACAACCACTGACCGCTCAACAATCATCTGGTCAAATTGGAAACTCCTATGTTACATTCTTCCATGGATGTACTGAACTTCTTCGACAAGTTATTATTGATGAGATTTGGGTCAATGGACTTTTTGAACATTGGTACGTTTTATCTTTTTGAATTGGCATGCAAAAAACGAAAAATTTCTCAATTCATTCTGACTTTTTAAGGTATGACAATCAAATGAAAGCGATTAACGACTGGCTCACAGAGCGCCTCCAACAATCATTGAGTGCCACTCAATACATTTCTCTTTCGAACATTGTCAAGAAGGTTTATCAAGATTTTGCACTTCAAGGAATCGATGAAGAACGACTTAACAGCAAAACTTATCAATCGATCAGTCGACGACTTCAACTTGAAGAATCGAATTCGCATATACAAGAAGGTATACGACGACTTTGATGATTTATTTTAGTTTTTGATGTCGTTGTGTCGTGTTTTTATTTACAAGTGATCATGATTTTTGGAATGAATCTATAGGTTTTTGTTTTGCAACGTGGAAAGAAACCCATGAATTAGATGTTGCATCTCTAACCAAGAATTTGAATGATGTCAGAATTACTAATCAATTTTATTTGATTTGAAGTGGAATGTTCTTTCTTTCTCTACAAAAATGATTTGAAAACATTTCATTTTCTTAATGCTTGGAGTTCACATCAAACCTGCTCAGTCAAAATATGAAAGAAAATAACTGCATCTGAAGAGGGGCGGAGTCTAGATACACACCAAACATAGTGGGCGGCGGAACCCGGGAGGTGTCGGTACACAGTGTACATGACCTCTCACCAATCTTCGATTCGGACAACTCTGGTTCCTCTGCATTTGACCGTGAAAATCTTTCGCCTTTTACTAAAGATTTCCGTGCAAAGGAGCATACACTGAGTATTATTACCAATTTTTGGAGTCCCCTCGAGAGAGCGGGACAGAATAAACGGAATAGGATCTTGGATCTCTCAATCAGTTCTATAGTTGATTGTCATCAATTGCACAATGTAGAAAAACTTTTGTTTTCAATTAGTAACTTCTAACTTCTACTATCATTTTGTTTCAGCCGCCGCAAATGGATCCGCACAAGGATCCGTGTTTCCAACTTCTCTTGGTAATGCAACTGCCGCCGTTTCGAATATGTCGAGTATGGTGGAAGGAGCAGGAGCCAAAATGTTTTCACTTTTCAAATAGTTTTATTTCTAATTTTCCAATTCGCATGCTCTTTTTCTCTCTTTCTTTTCCTTTTTCTTCAACTTCCTAGTTTTAAAATTCAAATCGCATTTGACGAGTTTAATATAATTTATGGAAAGATTTTAATCAAATTTCTATCGCTTCTTATTCTAGTTCATTCATTTTTTTTCTGTTTTCTGGTGAATCAAAGATCAAAAACAAAACAAAAACGTCTCAATTAATCTACCCCGTCTTTCGGTTTTAATTCTCACCAAAGGACCTTCTTTCCCGTTGTTCCTCTACCCATTCAACTCATTTATTCCGGGTTTATTTTTAATTTATTGCAATTGTCGAGATAGCTTTTCATGTATAATAATCTGCAAAGTTTCACTTATAATCAGCTTTTTTGTAGAAGTTATTACACGAAATTAAAACAGTAACTGCTCTGAAAAAACTTGTAAATTTGTTTCTGTGGTGATCTTTTTGAAGAGGTCTTCATTCTCATAAAGCTTTAATTGGGAGATTATTTGACATGAAGCTGGACTGCCCAGGTTTCCATTCAATGCTGAAAATATTCAAAACTAACAGTTGAGATCATGAAAAGTTCAGATTCCGTTGTCTCTGTATACGTGTGTTATGAAGTATAATCTTGAACAAATGATCAACTCCTGTTTCGTTCACATAAGAGAACAAAAATCAAAAGTGTTATTCAAAGATCAGCGACAGTTGACGACAATAAATACTAATAGAGGTTTTCAAATCAGTAAGCAAACTCCGATTTTCTGACATTTTGACGAAGTTTTTAGACACCTCAAAAGTAATTGGTACAGTAATATCAAAGGATATGGAATCTGACAAAAGTGTTAATAAAGGACACTGTTATAGTTCATTGTCTAATTTCAGGTATTGAAACTTTGGTTTAACTTTTGAAAATTCGTAGTTGAAGCACAAGTAAAATGATATTCCACTCCATGCTAAAAAACGAAACTCTCGACATCTCTATCAAAATCATAGTTCTCTCTATAAAAAAAACGAATGCAACATCAATTTTCGATCATTATTCTACAATTCGATAATCTTGAAATGTATGTGAACTTTCGATTGGTTTTTGTCAATTCGCCTCCAAATTCGATCGGGTAATCCGTCGGATTTGGCCACATCGGACAAATGGCCAACCTCCCCAAAAACCACGCATTCAGACAGTTTTGAACATGCGAATCTACTCGATATTCTCTCTTATATTCCTTGTTCTGAACACTGTTTCTTATGTAGGAACTCAACAGGCATTTGGTGTAAGTTTTCAATCAGTATAACTTCAAAAATGATTATATTTCAGTCAGTTTCCTATCCAGCAATTCAAAGAATCATTCCACATGCCACGAATGCAAATGCTTTTGCGGTAGATTTATAATTTTTTGCTTCAATTTGACCACTATAATATCATTTCAGTTAGGACAAGGACTAAACACAAATGCTGGAAAATACGCTGCAATGAGAACACTTGTCAACCAATTCTTCAACCAGAACAAAGCCGGAAAACCAAATCCAAAAACGCTTTCTTTGTATGATAACTCTACATACAGTAAGCAAAAGTTAATTGCATTGGTTAACAATGTAAGTTTGGGGCTTTCATCAAAATACTGTCACTCTTCTTATTCTCATTCTTTCGTATTTCAAAGTTTTCAAATTTCTATTTCAAATTTCTTTCGTATGTCTTTCGTATTATTTGCTTTTTTCAGAGACAAGCCGTATCACAATGGTGGGATCAAGATTTGACTCCAGGATTGACAAAGATCTACAATGCCGCGACTGCAACCTCTGTAAGTCAGAATACAAAAAATAGGTTTTATTCGACAAGACTTTTAATCCTGTCGTTCGACCCCGGTCAAAACTAAAAACATTTTCGTGCGCGAGATTGAAACTATGAATGTTTGATTTTTCAGTACAAAAACCTGTATGCCTACTTCGACAGTCGTTACACGAACAGTTTCACCTATACACTTGTTTATTGGATGCTCACCATTCTCATGAAGGTACTTTTGTGGTGCTTTCTTTTAGAATATTTGATTTTTTAGGATATGTGGAATGAGGTGACTTATAACAAGACAGCCGATTTGATTGGAAACACTTTGGAAGCTCAATTGAACAAATCAACTCTTTTAGTTTTCGAGATCTACACAGAGGCATTTGAGGCCAATCACAATCAGACATACATGAAAGGAAAATGGTAGAAATGCTTGTTCATTCTTGGTTTATTTTCTATGAAATAAAGTTATTCTATTCGTGATTCTTTTGCTGCTTTCCGGTTGATAAAACAGTACTTAAAGACACGCAGAAGGTCTTTTATGTGTCCGCTACCTAAACAATCGAATCTTTTTATGAGTACTTAAATTCGAGTCAAGACTGTGCTCCCTTCATCATCACAGTCCACCGGTACACAATTAGACATCATTTTGTTTGTAATGGTGAACTTTATAGTTCTCTAGCGTCAAATACTTTAAATTTCTTATTCGAAATATTGAAGCAATATTGGTTTCTGGGAATGAAATTATCTCAAAGTTTTCTCTTAAAAAAATGGGTCGATCAGAAGTTTGATCTATCAAGTCACACATCTTGAGCACTCAAAAGGTGTGAAAAAAGGAATAACTGATAACATCTCCTTCATCTTTTTCATTTTATTTCTTGCTTCTGATGTCAACTATGATTTCATCATTTCCCTTCCGAATGAAACTAAATTTCTTTATTTTTTCACGGGTTCCACTATCGAACTTCAAACTAATCGATCTTGTTCCTTTTCGTTTTCTTTCTGTCCCGCTCTCTCGAGGGGACTCCAAAAATTGGTAATAATACTCAGTGTATGCTCCTTTGCACGGAAATCTTTAGTAAAAGGCGAAAGATTTTCACGGTCAAATGCAGAGGAACCAGAGTTGCCCGAGATGAAGATTCAGGAGAGGTCATGTATGTCATGTACCGACACCTAACGGGTTTCGCGGGCCACCATGTTTTTTGTAGACAAACTCCGCCCACTTTCATTATGTGTACCCAAACCTAAGGGAGATGAAACGTCCTTTGACATTTTGTTGATCGATTTTTGTTTTTTTTTGTTTTTGTTGATCTTCTTCATTACTAGATGACCTCTTAAGTATCCTCCTCATTTTCAGATGAACATTCAAGCGATAGTATGCAGTTTCATTCTGGCCATCGGTCTTGTTCTCATTTGCACATCAACCAATACGTATGTAATGTTAATTAGCCCATGGTCGCTTACTTAATATGATTTTTTCAGCGCTGATGAGGATTCGGATTTTACCAAAAAGACATACACAGTACTTCTGATTATCGGATGTGTTATGACTTTTGTTGGAGGTCTTGGATATCTTTACACAATTTATGAAGTACTGATGAGAGCTCACCGAAAGTTCAAAGAAAAACAATTGAGGAAGTTAGAGCAACAAGTTGTAAGACGACGAACAGAAACAATGGCAAGAACAAGAACGATTGCTTTAACACTGGAAAGAGAGAAGGCAATGTCAATGAATGGAGGATTACCTCCTGTATAAAACATAAGAAACTTTTAATCATTGTTTTTGTAAGCTCAAGGTTATTGTAATAGAGTTGCTCATTGCCAGAGTGATAGACATATTTTGTAACTTTCACAAGAATAGAATGTATCAGGGTCCGTTTGACGGCTACTTGACACGAAATTCTAGCTTCATCTGTATTAGCTTTGGGTCAAGGCTGTCAAAGACAGCTGCTGACTCGTACCCGATGTAACCTCTATTTGGAGAAGCAGACTTTTTTGAGTTGTCTACTCAGTCTGACTTTAGTGATACTTTTATTCGACAACATTTTCCAATAGTTCCAATCGATTCATATCGATTAATTGATCTAACAAGGGACGTTACTTTAGAAAGCCTCTGGGAATTTTCTAAAAATTTGCAGGCGGGTACATCTTGGCCCCCTGAAGCCAAAAATCATAACGAGAAGGGCCACAAATCCCGAAAATTGGGGTAAATTTTCATTTTCCGTGTTTTTCAGTACTGTTTTTGAGGGAAATCTCGATATAGGTACGGTAAACGGTGTTCAAATTCCGTTTCGAATGAACTACAATCATTTTCCATTATTTCAAACAATTTCCGACACTTTTTGAGAAAATTTTTTTTTTCGAAAAATTTTGCTTGATCTGGTACCCCCTGTTCATCCAAAAAAAATTGGAAAAAAAGTAAATTTTTTCAGAATCTTTTCAAAATTTTATCACGTTATTCTGGCATACCTGGGATGTTACAGTTCAAATTTCACGTGCCACAAACCATTTTGAAGGGAGTTATAGCAATTTTTCCAAAAAAATGAAAAAATCCGGTTTTCGAAGAATTTTCAAAAACTTGACCTAATATTGACAGGAGCTCGAAAATTCGAGTTTTTATGTTTATACAAGTTGAGAAAAGGTATCTAGACTAGAAATGGTGTCAAATTTGAAGTTTCGAAAAATTTTCAGAAATTTTTAGACCAAAAAAATGAAAATTTTTATTTTTGAGTTGTGGCGGTTCTAAGTAAAATTTTTGTTCTCAGGGGGTCCAAATTAGTGTTTTGGCAAATTTTCAGAAAATTCCCAGAGGCTTTCTAAAGTAAAGCCCCTTGTAAAAGCAACAAAAAATACTACATCCTTACGACAATGGTTTTTAAATTCCTATACGATCATCAAACCTAATCAGTGACTCTATTATAAAACTATCGAACATACAATACTATTTTTGAGTTGTTGGAATTATTACGATTTTTGTAAAATAAAAGAAAAGAAGTTTCTACTGTATCCCATCCTTGAAACTCTCATTTGTGCATTGTACTGAAAAAATCACAATCTCAGTGTAATCCACTCTTTCCCCATTGTTTTAGACTTGTTCTCTTCCCCTTTCTCGTCACAACCGTCCCGCATTCTTTTATTTCTGTCCGTTTGATAATAAAACTGTTTGTGAATGTGTGTTCAAGAGTCTTCTTCTTCCCGAGATACACATTACAGACATGGAGGTGAGAGGACAACACACAACTCTATACGCACAGATAGAAAAGAAACAGTTTGATAAGCGATTCGTCATCGTTTTTTCTCTCTTTTATTATTGATTTGCTTTTCCCTCTTTGTATTCATTTTTCCATATTCAGATGACACAATCTGCGAAAATCACGGAACAAAGGAACAGCGGGTAGGAGTATTTCCGGCGTGATTACTGTAATTTTAACGAACAATTACAGAAAACAACGACGATCATGTGAAAGATGCAAGGAAGATTTCGAGTTTGATGAACCATACTTTCTATTAGGAAGTGCCACGTGGCACATGAGATGCTTTTTGTAAGTTTTTTTTTTATTAAAGAACGAATGATTCAGATGGGAAAAGTTTCCTGTCATCTGGAATTCATGAGAAAGATGAAATAACATTCATTCTTTCATTCAGATGTGCGCAGTGCATGGATCCTCTCGTTGGCACTACTTACTTCCAGTTTGAAAATCGAGTTTACTGCGAACACGATTTCAAAATGTTGTATGCACCAGTTTGTGCAAAATGCAGTAAGTAGAAACCAAGACATCGCTTAGATAACATTGTATTTTCAGAAGAGTTTGTAATTGGTCAAGTTGTACATTCCGCAAATCAATCCTTTCATTTGGGCTGTTTGATTTGCGACGAATGCGAAATTCAACTCAATTCAGGAGGAGCTTATCGATATCTTGATAAGATTTTATGCGCGTCGTGTAATCAAGGAAAACCGAAATTAAAAATATACAACTGTTCCAAATGTGAGTGTTTTCTAATCCATTTTTGTCGATATTCTGTGTTTATTATCAGGCAAACAACGGGTTCAAGATGATGATCTTCTGATGTACCAACACGAACCATACCATGCATACCATTTCAAATGTTCAACGTGTAAAAAAGTGCTGGAATCGGATGCAAGAGTCGTAAAAGATGATATTTATTGTCCGAGATGTTTTGATTTTCAATGCGAAGTATGCTTTGATTGCAAAAAAGTTATTGATCCACAAGTTGAGCAGAGTCTCTTCACAATGAATAGGCATTGGCATCTTCATGTAAGTAACTCTTGTTCCCTAATGAATTTCACTATTCTTGAGTAAGGTAAAAATGGGTAACAAGGGACACAAAAATTCAAAGTTCTTATAATCAAAGTATTTCTTTTTTTCAATACTTTCGTCAATTTTATACTTGCTGTTATTTGATCTCAGTAGTGTCTGAAGTACATTCATTTCAGCATTTTCGATGTGCAGCGTGTGCTCGCCCATTCAACGGCCATGAACACTACGAGAAGAATGGAAAAGCCTACTGTCGTGAGGACTTTCTTGAGCTCATCGGACATCATTGTTTCATTTGTGATCAGAATGTTGCGGGAGCAATGGTTCATGTATTTGGAAAAGCATTCTGTCCGGACTGTTACAGGTGCAAAGGATGTGATCGAATTTTACACTATAAGTGAGTGTTTCTGGTGTAACATGAGTTTAGAATGGAGTGTTATTGCAGAGACAAGGTGATGGAATTGGATTTGATGCCGTTGTGCAAAAAGTGCATCTCTCACAAAAACTTTCAGAAAGCATTGAAGTACAAAAATCAATGATTATGGAATTCGGGTGGCATATTATTACAGGAAGCAGGGTATCAGTTTTTTTTTTCAAATTACCATGAATTGCTTTATTGACAAATGATTTGAATAAACACTTTGGAAGTAGATATTTTGTATCTTCCTACCCAGTATCAGGCTACCCAGTATAAGTATACATATACAAAAAACGCTGAGGGATCAAACCAGATGTTGTTTTTTCGAGAATATGTTCCATTTTCCATTCGGCTACATCGAATATGGAAATAAGAAGAAGTTAATGTTTAACGAATATCAATCCAATTATTCTAATCGGCTCTTGTTATTTTGAAGGCCACCTTATTGTGACAGACTAATTGAAGTGTCCAAGCTGGCGCGATGCCAGGTAATTGTTAGAAGGCGTCTTCGTCCTTGGACCGGTGGGTGACTTGGCGGGACGACACCTATAACGATGAACCGTCCGTATTCTTTCTATCCACTTGATTCTTCTTTCTCAATCAAATGTCCTTGTTTTGCATTCGACTCTTTTTCCATTTCGTCTTCTGTTCCACCACATTTCATTCTCTTTTAACTATGAATCTCGATTCATTTTTGTTCCAAAAAGTTTCCAAATAGTATCGAGAAAGTGAATGAATGACTTATTTCCTAAAACAAGTGTTTGTTTCGTGTCGACCACCCCACTAACCGTTTACCCATTCTCTCCCGTCTAGATCGGATTACCGCACGCGGAGAACGTCGCTTCACCTCAAAACCAATTTATGGCATTACATGCCGCCTCTGAATTATTCATTCATTCACTTTTCCGTCAGCTTCATTTGTTCACTCACCTCGTTAAGCAAAGTGAGTGAGTGCCTCCATATGCATACTTCACTTTTCTTTTCTTTCGAAATGTTCAGATTATAAAGAAAAAGAAGTCAACAGAAGCAACTAACCACTAATTAGTATTTCTTTTTTTCTGTTTTCTTTCTCAATTTCTGAAATTGATTTTTCTAGAAAACCAAGAATTCATATTCTAGAGAAGTTACGAAAATGATTGCAATAAAACATTTTTACCGCTTTTATCAATGCGAGAGGTTTCCCCGTTCGCTCACTTTTCCAAGAACTGAAAACTTCGAAAAATATTTTGGCACTGATGTGTTTTTTTCTGAGAATTCTGAATCAGAAAAAAACATTTCGAGCTTTTTGCAAGTAACCTTCTCATTTTCATAAGAAAGAGAAGGTTGGAAAGCTGATATTTTCATTAAAGTTTCGAAAATTCGTAAAACTTTGACATCTTTGGTCAAAAAGATCAGCATTACAATTAGACCAAAATTCTATGTCCCTTAGTAAAGAATAAAAAGTTTTGAATAATCTGCTTGATTGTTTCTTGGAGGAAGTTTTGCCAACTAGTGCAGTTTTCGCACTATTCGAGTGAAGTCAGCTTTTTGGAAACTGTAACTGTGGAAATACTGACACCTTTCTTATATCACATGACCGGAATCTCAAAATATCATAATTTTATCTGATCCTTATTTTCTCACCTAATGTATCATACCTACCGGATAGTTGCCACGTCATAAATGACCTTGTTGTCATCGTATATCATTTGGTGCGTGCTTGTCTTATTCTTTCTTCTGGACAAAAGGTACTCCTCATCTCTCAACAGCCACCACAAACACTCGTCAACACATTGTTCCTTCCTTTTCTTTTCGCCCTTCCCATGTCCACCACCTCAACTTTAATTGGTAGGTGTTGACCATGTTCAGTGACCTATGTGAATTCCACCACTGGCTTTTCACTTGCTTCTATATTATTATTATTATGATCTAGAAATCCAAATCTCAAGATGATTGTTTTCGATACAGGACAAATTCTTTTTTGTTCTTTTTCTTTTTTTGGTTTCTTCTCACGATTCAATTTCGAAGGCCGCAATTGAGTCTTCTTAAGTAAATCTTTCGATTCTTTTCCATCGCGATCTCATTCCGTCAAGTACTTTTTCCGCAAAGTTTTCCCTCACTTTCATATCAAAACCGTTCGTTTTCTTATTTTGCCAAAAAAAAGTTTTAGTTTATCTAATCTCTAATCTATCACATACATCTTGACTCATCTGTTTCACTTTTTAGACGAACTAGCGAAAATGAATGATCTTCAAAAAATAGACTTTACTGTCATTGAATATACAAGACTGCCGCGCCTTCGGCGCTTCAATCTTGTTCTGTTCGCCGCTTCGCGGCTCACTATTCAGGAAAAGGTCACGGTACTTTTATAAATCCGTGAACCTTTTAATGGCGAGAATGACAAACAAATAAATAAATAAATATATATATATATATATATATATATATATATATATATATATATATATATATATTTACACACAACCCTCACTTCATTTTTTATATATAAGAATGATAATCGAGAGCTTATTGAATTCGAAAAAAATCTTAGACTTTTTTGGAAATTTTCTAAAAAAGAAAATGAATAAATTACAAAATCGATGAAAATATAAATCATGGAAACCGGATGAGTCAGACACCGTTACGAAATGTTTCAATTCTTTTTCCTCCGAACACATTCCGGTCCCTTTTAACGACAAACGGCGGCTTTTTTCTTTTGAACTGTATCTTTATCATAAATTAGCATTGTCCTTCACCCGATTCGCCGGCTCCTATACCCATTTCCAAGATAGTATGTCACCCAATGAGACAAAGAGACATTTTGACTCGTTTATCTTCTTCCTGTCGGGTTGAACAACGCGCTGCATATCCATCTGATGTTTCACCAATTTGCACTCTACTTCTAAACGAAACGTCTTCAAAAGTCTCTGAATATTTCACTATATAAAACAACTCTCTTCTTATTTGAATCATAAAGAGGCATGAGAAAAAACAAGGGTACATCAAAGGGTGGAGAGTGAGTTGAGGCGAAACGATTCTCACATTTTCGGCTTGTATAGTTTTGAAAAGAGAACAGTCAATGTATTCGATTGACTGATTTCTATTCATATCTTTTACAACCTTTTTTTTGGATTTTTCCTTTCGATGGGAATGTCATTTAGAGACATGAACTGGTCAACGTTTGTTTTCTCAACTTAACCTTTTTTGAGAGGGGCTCATATATGTACTTTTATAATTTTTTTTAAATAAAAGCTTTTTTGAAACTTTATCCCCAAACGGACTTCAAAAAGTCCAGTAATTTTGCATATTCACTCAGATACCACTAAAATTATTAACCACAAGAACATCAATCTCTAATCAGGAATATGGTTTCATCTACAAGATAATTTTCTCTCCAATTCAAAGTAGTTTTTGAAGTTATCACCAGGAAAAACGCAACAAAACCATATAGATTCGAATGTATTGTTATGTTTCTCACTTTCTTTCTTTACACATTTGATGCCTCGAGTTTATTATGATGTTGATTACCTTCCAACATTCATCGAAACTTTACCCATTTATGTTCTATTCATAAATTATGTTTCTGATTCCAAACGAACAGATGTTTAATCAGATTTTAGGAAAAAGGCACACAAGCTCTTACAGCTCTCGTTAGCTCTTGTTAGTTTCATCTACTTTCTTTTCTTAAATATTCTCAATTTTCTTCTTCTTTCACTTTCTCTTGTTTCTTTTTCTGACCGCCAAAAAATGAGGAATCACTGTTATCATTGTGATTATTCTAATCACCGCCCACGGCTTTTTCTTCGCATATTTTTCTTTTTTCTTCCTATACCAACATGTTTATTCTAGATTCGGAATATTTTCGTTTCGACATTTTTTCATTCTTTTTTCACAACGTTTCTAACATGTTTATTCTGCTTTTGATATGACGTTTCACCTGAGTTTTATTACTTTCGTAACACCTAGAAAGAGGTTTTGTGATCATTTTTTTTGAAAGTCATTTCACAGAAATTGTGTGCTGCATATTACTTCTGGGGTTAGATGAAATATTCTAGTAAACTTAATCATCCCATCTGGGAGCATGCAACCTATCTGAAAATGTTTTTTAGAACAAAACTTTGATTAGTAGTCTGTAAATTGCGAACACGACAGATGAATTTCTACTAATCCTTTCTTCAAATAATCTAGTTGATCTTATTCTCTAGATAGGTACATTTGTGCACTCTATTCATTGAAATACTTGATATTTTTCTCGGTGTTCAAACTTTTTAATCAAATGGAGTCAACCGAATAAAATGAAAAATAGACGAATAATTTGTTCTCTTTTCGTTTTTTTTTTCATTCCTCTCGTCATAGCAACGCCTTCTGAGGTGTTGTTATTTGATTTCTTTTCCTTTTACTCTGGCTCCCCACAAAAAGATGACTGTTTTCTACTCTTCAATTCTCATTAGTATTCCATTTGTCACCGCCATCAAACATCACGCCTTCTTATTCTGCCCTCCTTCAAACCACCCTCTAATTTATACATCTTCTTATCCTCGACTTTTTATGGCCGCCATTTTCTTACAGTTTGCATTCTTTTCATTTGCAATCAGCTGCCCATTTAGATTTATTCTATTCCTGTAGAAGACGTGACGTGCACCACCATCACTCTTCTGATACCACGCCTTCTCTTTGTTATAATGATGGTTGCAAAAAGTGAAAAGATTAGATTAGGAGAGAAGAAAGCGCGGTGTTCATTTTTATCAGCTGTCGTGTCATAACCTCAAGTCAATACCTTTTCATGCTTCAACATGAATTTTTATTAAATTACATTTGCCATGTATCCAGGTGTTTCTGATTAAAATATCAAATAAATTGAATACTGAGTTTTTGATTATGAAATTCACTTTTGAACGAAAACTAACTACAAACTTCGAGACGGTTGTTGAACCCAAAGTATCGTATTCGAGAGTTTTATTCTTTACCCCGTGGTTTTTTCTAACAAAGCATTTTTCCATTCTACTTTCTCACTATATTTGAGAAAATCTAAAGACTCTCAGAATCGTTTTTAGTTTGTTCGGATTAATCCCTAGGAAGGTTATTTTTATTCCGAATTTTTTTATTTCCTAAATTAAATTAGTGACAGTGTTCCTCGCTATCGCCAGAAGACCTAGATTTAGAATAAGTTCGAAAACGGTAATCGCGTTACTATGATTACTGTGGGGAAGTTTTACCATGGGGTAAGTGAATGATCCTCTTCCATTCAATTGTCACTTTCTCTAACTCGATAGGATCTTTTTTCCTTTCATCGATCGTTCAACAGTCAGTTGGATTTTCGAAAGTTTCGTTCTCCGTAATTACGTCATGCGGTGCGATGCGTCATTATGTGCCGTCTCTTTTTAATCCACCAAAACCCACCTATTCTCCACTTTTACTTCCCATTTCTCACTGAATAATTTGTGATCTTCTACACCTAAGTCCGGAAGACTGTTTTCATTTGTCCTTGGTTTGACATAATATTTCTGTCAAAGAGTATTCTATCATTTGTTCTTCTGGCTACATGGATGATGTTTAGATTGATGTAACAGATAGTGAGGCGGTGTCTTCCTCCCATGCACGGTGGTATTAACCCATCCTTCCCTATTCTGATCCCTATCTCTGAATGACATCAATACCCTACTAAATGTCTCTGATGCTCATTTTCATGGCTCTCTTTGAATTCCTTTTGTCGAATGTGGTTACCATTTTCCCACGAAGCATTTGATTCTCGCCTAATTTGAGCTTCTAAAGAAAACATAAAAAAGATTATAATCTCGTAAATTGAAAAATTAAAAACTTTTTTCCGTCTCTTCGTTCAATTTTGAATTATAAAGGATGTTATTAATTCACAAAGTGTACTTCGATTTATCTTTTTTTCAATCACTTACGAAACTCGTGTAAATTTACGAAGAGGTAATGTCGATTTACGGAGAGATTCCATTTTTTTCTAGCCTTTTCTGCTCAGCTTCATGTCAATTTATTGGTGAATTTCGATTTTTAAAAGTTTTAACTTCTATGCTACTATTGAGTTCGAAAACACTGAAAATGATTTCAAAACGTTTTCACTGGTGCTGTCAGCAAAAACTTTTATATGAAAATTATTTAACTCAATGTTGTCCTCGTAAGAGCTGTTTCATAAATGCGCTATGTCCCTTTAATACTACCGTAACCAACTTGTTTCGTTGTTCTTGTTTTTTTATAATCTCAACTTTATTCGTTTCAGTCTTCGATTATTTCTTTAAAAGTAATCTCGAAATTCCAGAAATTGCTGTTTCTCTGGAATGCGATAAAAACTTATGGGTGATCCAATCAGGACATTTACAGCCACAAAAAGGCCTAAAGCGCTGATTCGGCTTCTCGATTCGCAACAAATCGAGGTAAAAATCAGTGCTCTGATATTTTGATAAATCATTTTTTCCAGGTCGTCTTACACTCTCGACTATCTGTCGAAGATGTTCTCCGTTTGGTGGCGGAGAAACTCGGACTCTCATTATCAGATTCGCAATTTTTTTGCTTAGGATTTTCAGATCATCTGTTTGTTTCCCGAAATTGAGGTTTTTAATTTCTTTCAATTTATAGAAATAACCTACACTGGCTCGATGGCTCTGTAATGCTGTACGATCTGGTTGCATCAACTTCAAATCCAAAAGGCACATTGACCTTGTCTCATCATGTCAGGTAAGAGAAACGAAAAGAAGCCGCGGGAAAATGATGAATGCTTGCAGGTTCTTTGTGGAGACAATTTATGAGGTTCAATGCGCATCCACCGCCAAACTTTTCTTCTTCGACATTCATAATCAGCTAGCTAGAGTAAGAAAAATCGTATTCTCTTTTCGAACTACCAAACCTGACTCATTATTTCAGCACGAATTGCTAGTGGCTAGTGAAGACTACTTTGAACTGGTTGCAATTCTGGTGTCCGTCTTCGTTCCCGACTGCCAGTAAGTGCTTCTTTAGCTTTTGTATCCACACACCGATCCGGTCTCTGTCTTTTTTTGTTGGTGGCTTCTATTAGAGCGAAACAATTCTGAATCCACTCGAAAGTGTGGATTTTTTCAATTATAAGTCAATACGACCCCACTTTTCTCCGATTTGTTTCTATTCATTTCTTTTGATTCCCTATTCTCACTTCGTCCGAAATCTGTTTCCCATGATCACACGAAGGTCGCCCAACACAACCCCTCTTCCCGCACACCTGATAATTTACAACTGTTCTTAACGACGTTTAGTGTTTAATTTCTTTCAATTCTTTTCTTTGCAGAGAACACACAATAGCAGAGGCTATTTCTCGAGTCATGCCGTTGTCCCATCCTCCCTATATTCTACTGAAAACAGATCAAAGCGATGTAGAAAAGAAAGTGTTCGAAAAGTTTCGGTACTATAGACGATTACCGGTTGGAACAGGAATGATAAGGTAGGATTGTGAATAGAAAGTGGATATAAAATCAGTAAAAATAAGTTCGTTTGATTGTTTGTTATCCCACAACCTATGCTTCGCATCATCGATCTTTCTATCCTGAAAATCAGTATCAAATAGAGAAACTTTGAAATCCATTCAATCTTAGAAACTGAATATTACAAAAAAAATCGAAAATTAAATATTGGATACTACTGTACTAAGTGTAGACTTATAAATATAAAGTCCTGAATTGACTTTTGTAATTTTTTTCAAAAACAATTTCTTTCCGCAGTTTCATTCAAAAAAACAAATCAAATTCAAAAAATATAATTTCAGCTTCATCAAACTTGCTGAAAAAAGTGAATCTTATGGTTATCGAATGTATGAAGCGCTGAATGAAAATAACGATAAGTGTATTCTTTCGATTGGATATAAAGGAATTTATATATACCGAAGAAGTCGTCATCAGAATTTAATAACTCCTTATCTAGCATATCCATGGAGAGTGATAGACAACTTATACTATCGAGACAAGAAGTTTTCAATCGAAATTCGGGAACCGAAAAAGTGAGTTTTTGATACATATTAATCCAAATTCAAATTTATTCTGACTTGTTTCTCACGCCTTCATATATTTGTTCTTAGGAACCAAAGTAACGAGAACGTGGCAGATGATGTGATCCTGATCAATGACAGGCAGCTGTCGGAAGCATTCAGCCACCCGACTACACAGTAAGTATATCCTTATTCCTATTGACTTCTCCTCTCCTTTTTTGAATGTTTTGACTAAACACCATCATTGACTGCACCTTTATGTACTCATTGTGTCAACGCAACAGAAGCGCATAGTTGCGTCAACTCGAAAGTTTCTTTTTTAGAACGCCGCCTCTGGTAATAAGACAATGTGTGTTCCTAAATGTGAACTATTTTGATTACTCCAGCAAATAGGTGCACCGTTTGAATGAACTTTGTAACAGGTCACCTGGCACATAAGACATTCGTTTTCTGAATCGTATATTCTTAGCTAAATAGAGTCGTTTGTCATGTGTGTGCCAATTCGAAAAATGATCAAAGCGGCTCAAATGAGATGTGACACAAGAGACATGGAAACGAGCGGACTGGCGCGAATAAATAATTAATGAGACTGTTTGTATGGTCATTTGTGACGCTGCTTGTTTCGACATGAAATACGATTCAAATTGGTGCGCCATGTCCAATTTTCTTGAAGAGAAATGAGGCGCTCATTGAAAAACGGCGAATTTCTCGGCCTTTTGTTCGTTTCTGTGTTTTAAAGAAAACAACATTATGAATAGAATTTCTTCTTGATGTTTTTTACTTTAAAAAACGGAAAAAAGGTTTACAATGTCACGAAGAAGACAGTCGGCTGTCAGGTAGCCGTTTCTTTTGAGGGCAATCTCATTTATTACAAACTCAACCTAATCAACAGCCCCGTTATTAATACTTTAAAATTTAGTTTTTAATGTTTTCCGACTACATTATTTATCTTTTTCAGAGTGTCGTGTGGTCGTCGTCGTTCAAATAATCAACAACCACGTGTCTTATTGTTTCCTTTTACATGCGCAACTCCTCTTGTTTGTCGAACTGTTTGGATGTCGGCAATTGCTCAACATCGTTTTTTTCTGGAACGGAAGGAACTGAAAAAGGTGAGCAGTTTTCTTCTTCTCTTTTTCGCGTAGTCTCTGTTTCTATTCCAATTCTTTTTTCATTCTTACTTTTTCTACTCGTTCTTTTTATTGCGCAGAAGGCGTGACAAATTTCCATGGATGATGATGTCTTTGAAGGGTGGCTAGACAGCCTAGGTGGTATTTCGACTGCAATAGTTGTTTCAATCTATACGAAAACGAAACCTGGCTAACTTTTTTTATGGTAAAAACGAAAAATCTAAAAATTCCGTTTCGAAATTTGAATTTTTAGATCTTTTTGTTGCGTTTTTCTACGCCTCACTCTCTCTGAGTCATAGATTGACAAATAAATTCCACTTGACGCTTTACTTTTTGTTTTGATTTTCCTTAGGTTTGTTGTTATTTCTTGTGATACGAAATGCATCTTCCAATTCCTCATCCCTTGTCAGTTGCCTTCTGATTCTTGAGTGTACGTTTCTTTACTAATAGCGCGTAGTTTTCTAAAAATTTTCCAATTTTTTAAACTCACTGGCAAACTTTCACATTTGAGTAATACTAATAATTAAATCGAGTACACAACAACATTTTTTTTCCTTCTAGTTCCTCAACAGAAAAAATGTAAATGGACTCATTCGGTCACTGGGCAACCAAATGTTCTTCTACTTTTTCTTCTTTTTGCATTTCACTTCATTTTTCATTTCGTCGCATTCTTTTTCCACGAACTCATCTTCCTGTTGCCCAGGAGACGTCGCAGGTTGATGATTTTGTGAGCCGTCTCTCGTTTCCTTTCTCTTCTTTTTCGCATCAACCTCATTATTTATTAGTATATGCAACAAAAAACATTATGCAATACGCTTAATCGGTTACTGTTGAGCGACGTTTGAAGTGGACCGATTAAGATGTTGCGTTAGCGGATTTAGAGGGGATCTAATTGATTGAGTGATTAAATAGAATAGTGTGAATATGGTGAGCTCCTGTGCTGGAGTAATATAAATTAGATATAGGAAATTATAATAGGAAAACCGTAAAGATTACTGTAGATGTAAATTATTTCAATAAATAATGTTGTTTTTTTGAAATTGAAATTTCTCCCCTAATTTTATTCCCAGTTTCCACTTTTGTGATCGTCACTGTCATATGATTGTTGTTGTTCCGCTTTGTTTGGATGACTCATATCTCATACTCTCTTTTCTGCTTTTATCAACGATACGTTCTACTTTTCTTCTTTTTCATCCTTGTTTTCTATCGCTTGTCTTCTTCTTCTTCATTCTTAACTTCTAATTCTCTTTGATCTGGTTGCACTTTGTTTGGTTTTTCGAAAGACTTCGAAGTCATCACTAAAACTGCCACTGTTTTCTGTGAGAGCAGCCGCGTTTCTGCTGCGTCTCTTCGTCTCTAACACTATTTTCATTTCTATTGTGACAAACGACCGTGGTCACAAAAATTTGCATTTGTGTCCGTGTCCGTTCACCAGTTCACTTGTCTTCTTCATCTGAATGTTTGATACTTTGTTTTGAAGTGTAACTAAAAACCAGCAGCTTCGGGTCGAACGAAACGATTGATGAAAAATATATGAACACAGGGTCCGAGTGCTTTCTCTCTCGTGCAGCCGGGGGGTACTTGTCACTGGCCATTTTACACACTCAAACTCGGAAACGGGACAAACTCTATTTTTTGCGTGGTGCTGCTCACTTAGATCTCGTTTTTGTTTCCATCATCTGTCACTCATTTAGTCGTCATTGTTTTGCTTAACCGTTGACACTGACTGCTCTCATGATTCGCTGACCACCACATCACTTTTGTGATATCTCGTTTGCATATGAATACCAAAAAAGAGAGCATCCACGTTTCGTCTTCTCTCTTCCACACCTCTCCAAATCGGCTATGAATTTTTCGTACTTCTCCATTTTTAAACACTATTTTTGAAATTTTTACGCACCACCGCTTCTATTTGTTCAACAGTCGGTCCCGGACGCCTTTTTTTGTCGGCGCTTGTGTTATTGTAGAGAATGTGTGGCGTGTGTCATCAATCGCCAACCTTGTAATTCAAAATTCCTTTTTTACGAAAAAAAAAAGTTAGTGAAATTGGTTTTAGGTCACCTAAAGCCAGCTCCCGCCTTACCGTTTCTGATCAAGTGACTTGTTGTAGTTTGTCTGTTTGCGATTTAGTTTACTTTCATAAGAGATCTCCAACTGTTTTGTGTCAACTTTTTCGTGATGATCGATTGATATAATTATTCTCTTACTTGGCATTCTTTTTTTCTTCTGAGACGTATTTACATTTTAAAAAAATTTTGAATCCATTTAACATTCATATCAGATTTTTGATATAACACTATCAATCTCCAGAATATTTCATAGTTCCATTGGTTATCATGTTAAGAACAAAACATCCAAAAAGTACTACCAATTAAAATTGATAGATCCTCTTAAAATGTTATTCATGCTCCTTCCTGAGCGCCTGACCGATTTAAATCACTCGAAAAAGTGTCGCTGCTTAGCCACTTCAAGTTGTGCGAGAGCACATCCAATGCGCAAAAGCACACACATTCAACAAATTTATGATGATGATGGTGTTGGCAATCTGAGACTTCAAAACTCTTCCATCATCAGCATCAAAACATGAGTTTTGTTTTCTCGTGATGTTCCGTAGTACTCTATCCATCCGTGGTCCTCGATTCCTGATCGTCTTTCGGAAACGATAAAGAGTTGTTAAGCGGATTGCCTCATTTTTCACCCAATGAACAAATAGACTTGACTACGGAAATACAAATTACGACGATAAACAAAAGGATACAATTTTTGAAATTTGTTTTGAGAACTGAACAAATCTTCTTGTCTGTTTAGATGAGATAGCAAAGATCCTAGACAACCTCAATGTTTTTATAATACGATAAATCATTCAAACCGAACTGGATGCGAGTAGAAAGTTCTAAAAAAAGCCTGTGCGCACCTCAATAGATGAAATGACCTTAAAATAAAACGGGCCGATGGTAGGCAAATGGCGAACAATAGAACAATCAAAGGATACAAAATAGTTGGGATGCGGCAAAACTCCTGGAGGCTAATTGACGAGATGGAACGTTTGCGCGACGATGCATACCGATTCAATTATGAGATTTGTTCTGTTTTATGAAAGCGACTATATCCGGTGACGACTGTCAGATCTACAGGATGATGGAAAGGGCGTGTAGATGTAGAAGATACAAGGCCATGTAACCTTTTCGGAAAGTACGCGCGAGCGCATTTCTTTCCTCGGATCAGCGACTGTTTCTCCTGCTGCGTCTACTCGATACGCTCCTTTTTAGACCATCTCCTTCTTGATCCTCACTACTACCTGTTGTCCTGTATCCGAATTCCCACTTCTCTGCGAATCGTGAACTTGTTGCTATTTCCTGTTCTTCCTCCTCTACTGCCTGAAGGTGGTGGTGGTGCACAAGAAGGGCGGTAAACACTGAACATTGAGAGGAGCGCAGTGCGCGAGACTCCTGAGTGAATTTCGAAAGGAATCTGTGAGAGAAGGGATTGTGCTTGTGTGTCTGTGGATGCTTATTATTCGGTACATCAGTAGTCTTTCTTCTCAACCATTCGATGCACACGGACGATGATGTGCAAGCTATGCCGAAGCCAACATATCGTCATCGATACTTACAGGTATGCGTTTTCACCTACTAATCATGCGTCTTGTTCCATCAGTTTCAACTTTGTCCTAAGGAAACTTTTGTCTCAAAGAACAGAACTTGATTCTTACATCAATGTTCAATCTGCCAATTGTCCTAATTCACCTATCAGCTGCTTCGTTCCAATTTAATGATCGCATACTTCTTCACCATGACCTCTTTTTCTCTAAATGAGCTCTGTTATCATCTTGTGCACCTTGCTTTTCTTTGATATCCTCCGTTCTTCACGTGTTTTCTTCAAATCGAATCCTTCTTTCACACGTGTGTTTCTTCTGGTTTTCTTTTCTCAAGACTTCATGTCCTGGCTCTTTTTTCTCATTTGTCCGCCTCATTCATCCATCGATTCAATCTCATTTCTTTCTCCAATGACTAGTAGTTGATTCTTTTACCTCATTCAGTTTTTTTATTTCCAATATTTGACTTATTTCAAAAATCTTATGAAAACGGCGGAAATGTATGTTTTTTGTTTGAATTTCTGATGAGCCTGTCGTTGGCCGTGTTAGTTTTACGCTGTGTGACAGAAGCATCACTCATCCAACCGTCCGATATTTTTCACACCCGAATTCATAAAGGATGACTAGAATTTCTTTTCTCTTTCTTCATTTTTCCTTCAAATTTCAATCAACAGTGTTGCAAAATCCAGTTCTTATTGTGTCGACGTGCTTTCTTGATCTGATTTATCGGTCGCATGTAAGTTATCAGCTAATCAGTGACTAATCCGTCTTCTCCGAATTCCTATTCCGATTTTACAGTTTTGAATTTTATTTTTCTTGAATAGAGTATCGTGTATCTATAGTTTATCGGAAAAGAAAGTGAGCCATCGTTCAACTGCACCCCTCTTGACTTTCTTGAATAATACGGTACACAACACTGTGAGACACTGCGCTAAACCCAAGTAAACACATAGAAGGTTTCGGAAAAGATGCAGTAGTAAACCTATTTCTATATATATTTATTTATTCCATTTCCTTTTACTCCGAAAAGTACTATAATCGGACAAAGTAGGTGGCTTCTAGTGGTCCTTCTCCTCAATCTTTCGAATTCCGTCCATTCCGGAAATGACATTAACGCTCTCACCCCCCCCCCCCCCCCAAAAGCTTCTTCTTTTATTCTCTTTATTTTTCTATTTGGGTCTTCCCCAAATCAACACTGTTGTTAGTTTTTCAAGCTCACTTTGAAAAAAGTACTCCGTTTTTTATTCCCCAAAATGTTTTTATTCGTTTAGAGCCTATAAATTTACTGAAAAATGCCCCTCGAAATTCAATTTTCCTCTTGAAAATAATATTCTTCTCTTCTTTTTCTCTCTTGATGTTCGTTTCTCCCACTCGTAAACGTCCGAGTTGAGATTACTTTTACTCAAAGACTGAATATAAATTATTTCTCAGTTCGACTTCTGATTCCTTAATGTCTCTTCTTTTTCTTTGAACTGGAGTAAAATGTATAATCGGGTCACAAGTACATTAATATCAAGTTACAAAAGAGTGCCAAGCGCCCCATTTCATTTGCGCATCCCATTTCACGTGCACCTAGGTTATCCAAAACAAACTGACTTTTCTTGGCATTAAAAATGTCATATCAAACTGTTCAGATCACTATCCTCCGTCTTCCTTTCTTTATTTCCTCCTACTCCGTTCCATTTTATTCAAGAAGAATAGTAGGCTTCCACTCTATTTCAACAAATGCCCCTCTCAATCTTTGGTCCACTCATTTCATTTCCAAACCCGTTTCTTTTTGCGGCGAGCAGTTACTTTTCTCCATCCCACCACACAAAAAACGCGAGACGCTGCTCCATAGCAGTTAGTGTCCACTGCGAGTTTCGTGGCTCCCATGGGAAGTGACGAGTACGGAGTGTTAGCGACGACAAAAAAACGATGGACGTCGTCAACACGTTTGTCGTTGAGAATCGGTATTCGAAATGAGATTCTGAGATGGAGAAAAATAGAAGGCATTCCTCTGATCTAGACAAACACATGCAGTCTTAAGTTTATTTTCCATGGATCTTCCCACTGAACTTCAACGAAATCTACGAACTTTAGACATTCTCGGAATAGTTGAAGCTCCAATTCACTTTTTAAAAAACTCATATCTGATACTACTGTCGCTTTCTATAGATGTGTCTTCTTGTTGTTGAGTACGTTTTCAAACATTCGTCGTATGTTTTTGAGATTAATGTGATTCGAAGTGTGCTTTCGATCTTTCTATTTCTTTGGTTATCCACATTCTCATCAAAACAATACAACTGACAACATAACATTTTTAGTTTATTGAGATTATCCATCTCCTCCAGATGACTGTCATCATATGCTCCAACAAAAATTATTGTGGATCTCTTTGTCTCTGTTAAAACATTCGGGAAGAGCATATTTTATTGTCACGCTCCACGGGAATGCAATATGGCCACCCGGTCTAGTGTTCCTCCGTATCTTCATCTGCCGCAATAGAGTAGTATCAAATAACTGACGGCGCCTTTGGTGGTTCACAATTGCCCTCTGTTGCTTGAGTTTACGATCTAAATATCCTTTCATCCCTTTCATCATGAAACCATTCCTAATGTTCCAGGTTGCACACTTTCGTATGGTTTTCCTCATAACGCAATCACTCTAATTATTCTTGTTTATGCTAATTATGGTGTCTATTTTTGGTGGAAGTGGCTGATTGCGTGTGAAAATGCTTCACCTCCGTGATCCCTTGTTAGCTTCCATTTGGCCTTTAGTATGAGATATACTTCACGCAACAATCTTGAGAATGTCGTTCAGAGAGCTTTTCCCGTCTCACTTCAGAATTTTGACGTAGTTCCACCTGTTGCGTGATGACCTGCCGTCTCCTGTTAATCGCTCATGTCACCGAGCTGTTTTTCTGGACAGCCGGCAATTAAATGAGAATAAAGGTTTTTTGGGTGTGGTAGCGACGATTCCAAGTGATCATGGAGGTCATTCGTTCGCTAATTCAATCTGATTTATCAGTTCTCGCTGTTTTATTTATTTTCAATCACATCATCTTGTTTTTTCCTCATTCCCACCCTCAAAGGCATCTATGGCTTCTATTTATTTTGTTAATCATGTCCTGGCTTGCGCTAAATCTATGATGCTACCACCTGCCAGCAGTCTTCCCCCTATTTCTTCTCGGCACTCATCTGCCCGTAAGCTCTTTCATAATTTGAATATAGTCTCCCGTGGGACCCACTCACACCTGTCGCCACAGTACACATAGACAAGAAACGGCACGCAAGAGCTCATCTCGTTAAGCCGCCCAAGCCAATCATCTCTACAGATTTGACCGTCATCGAACATTACTACAAGAATAACCTTGAAAAAACGGAGAGAAATAACTTTTGAATTATATGAGACATATATGTTTTGTTTCACCATGACGCATGTTTTGCATCAGTACCCATGTAGAAAGTCTTTATGGCCACCGCATTTTTTTGAATCTTCAAATTTGAAAACGTTGTTTTTGTGTCATCTCAAAACGTACAGTAGCAATAAACATTCGAACACTTTGGTCATTACGATAAACAGTATATAACGCAAACAAACATGATAATTCCTTACTCTATTTTCCCCTGGTTCCTCTCATATTCTCTGTTGACCTCACATACTCAAAAGCATTGCACTTCCTTTCTGATTTCCTGTATCGCAATAGTTTTCTTCCTAATTATAAACACTGCATCCTAAATTGGATCATAGGTAACCTCTCCTCTTCAGTTATCGTGCCTCTCATGTCATTCCTAAGCCACGCCCCCCTGCGGTTACTATGCTCTCCGCCTTGCAATATAATTGAAGCCACGCCCACGTGCTGCCAAAGCGTCTTGGGCACCTTTATGTCATTAGATAGTGCACCTTCATCATGTCTATGCGAATTCATGCTTTCAAGCTGAATATTCTCGAGCTTTTCATTGACGCATATTCTCTACAGAAAGGACATCATTCACGAAACGCTGTTGTCGATCATCAGGAGCTCACTGAGAAGCTGAATCGACTTACTAGTACAAGTTCACTAGGATCCAGTTTGCCTTCATTGAGGTTTGCTTTTAAGTTTTCAAGTTCATTTTTCAATTTTCAAAAAGAAACGCTTTCTTTTTCAAAAGTTCAACGCCATATTTCAGTTCACTACACTCCAATTCGTCGATCGGCACAATGCCGTCGGCGAAGATTGGGGATGGAAGTACGTCAAGTCTTCCGCCGGTGATGTCTTCTAATAAGCCGATCTCAACACAGACATCAGAGCCATCACTGGATATACCAGATTTGAATGAAACTCTTCACAGTATGTGCAGCTGAAGTGATTCATAGCTCTGATCAAAACATTTTTCAGATAAATCTGCAGACGAGTTTCAGAAAGATCTAGAAAAGTACGAATTCTTAAAAACTCGAAAAGCTGACCTGGAAGCAAGACTACGTCAAAAAATGCAAGAACTGAAGGCAGTCTGTATTGAAGAGGGAGATATAACGGGTGAAATGCCAGTTGAAATCAATGACGTCGTTCTGCCTGGAGATGATTTTCCGAGACTGAAGAGACGTGTTGGAACTGCATATTCAATACCCGATGAACTCATTAAAGCTGATAAGGTAAGCAATTTATTCACGAGTAAATCAAGCTGAAAGTGCTGCATGAAGAGGAGTGGCTCTTGCTATATCGTTAGCATTCGGATCCTCAACATAGGTTCCCGTGAAACGAACGACAATCAGAAAGTTGAGCATTATGAGAATGACACCAATAACATGAGTCATAGATGAATTGGAGCTAGCTCCAGGTCCATCTTCAATTAGGTCGTAAATCATGCATTGAAGGGCCACAATCGCATTGACACTACACAAAAGTAGAGAGACGAATGCTCCAAAAGAGATTCCTCCTGAAGTTTTGATCTGTTCTATTCAAGCGTTTTGGTTCAAAACATACCTGTCATTAGAAGCATACTCAAGGAAACAACACAAGCACTTCCAACACTAATTCCAACTAGGGCCTTTCTGTTTCCATCGAAGTTATTTCCAATTACCTATGATGGGAACATATATTCTAGATATTGTACACCCTAGTTCTTACATGAGCAGTAAGTCCAACAATAACTGGCATGAAATAGTTCGGTGGTCCGTAATCCGAAAGCGAGTAGTGGATGTTATTAATAGTCGAAAACACACCACACAAAAATGCCCAGATGATCATAGTCACACGATATTCATAAACTGTTAGTTTATGTTTCTTGAATAGAACAGCGATGTTAGCTCCAACGAGGGGAAGAAACAAATAGGTGAACATGAAAACAATGAAGCGGCCAAGAATTTCACGAATCGGAAAATAAAGGAAAGAGAATCCTCCAGCACGAATTCCCAATGTGAAAGACGCAAAAAGAATTGTTCGGGCCACATAAAGCCTGAAAGATTATAAAATGAATGCAATTATCGTTGAAATTTAATACTCCATAAGTAGGTTCCGTGGAAAATCGACTGGAAGAGGTCTTGTGTCAAAAACTCGTAGCATAATCTTTTCACATTCAGTCCAAACGATAGCTCCAATCGATTTGGGCTGCTCCTTTTCTCTTAAAAAAATATTTCGCGGTATGTTACAAAAGAATCTGTACTCACACAACAGGTTTGACAGTAGAAGTCATTGTCCCAAGAACTGTATCTAATAGAGTGAATGAAATATAAAGGAAGTTAAATTGAATTTTCAAAATTAGATTTATCGAACAAACAAAAAAATTTGCTTCTTAGTTCACGTTTCTTGTTTTCAGGCTGATAAAATGAGTCAGTTGGAGACGGATGTTGAATTGCACCGAAGGATTGTGGCAGCAGCTTCTCGATTAGCGACAGATAAGAATACGAATAAATCTGTACGGAAGAAAAGACAAAAGGATTTACAAGCAGCAAGATTGAGGTTGAATCGACTTGAGCAAGGTTTACAGCAAATGAGAC